>JAZGTK010004955.1:0-23330 GCA_036877625.1 Ambastaia sidthimunki
GAGTGGGTGTCAATGGGAGTCTTTTCCTCTGGGAATTCTTACGGAGTTCCTGATGACCTCATGTATTCCTTCCCTGTTATGATCAAGGTTTGTCTTCATCATCACTAGCTTGTTAGAGTTCTAAATGAGCAAAATATATAACAGTGCCAAAACAGCTGGAAATCCACTTAAAAATAGTTTACATATTAAATAACCATGTGTTTTTATTTTGTTTTTGTGGTGTTTTGTGTTTAGTTTTGTTTTGTTTTATGTTTTCACATTAGGCAGGAAACGCTAGAAATTAAAGGCTAAATTGAAGTTTTTAGCATTAAGATTGTAGATTTGTGACGACATTAAGGTCTATGGTTGATTTTATTTTGACATTTTGTTGTGCAGTGTAGGTTACACACAGTAATACCTCAGACATCAATTTTGGAAGTTGTGTGTTTAAAAATGGCTAACAAGTTGCTAACAATTGTGTGTGTCAACCCCAACAGAATAAGACCTGGAAGGTGGTTGACGGACTCCCCATCAATGGTTTCTCCCGTGGTAAGATGGACTCCACGGCAGCTGAGCTGGTGGAGGAGAGAGACACGGCTCTCACCTTCCTGTCAGCGTGACTTGATGTTTCAGCATCACCGCAGCCGTTAGGCTCTTCCAAGTCCCTAAATTCACGACTCTAAAGTCCTGTAGATTCCACAGCGTGTGTGTGTCCTCTTAATGTATGTGTGGATGTGTGTGTGTGTCATAACATTTCAAATGACAAACGAAACGAAACACAATGTACAAGAGAAACGTAACTTCCTCTGCTTCTAGTGTCTGCGGATTCACTTTGCAAGAAAACATTTCCATTTGAAACAAGTACGCACATAGTTTTCCTGACCAAAATAACAATCAAGTATTATTCAACAATAAAGGACCATGTGAAAAACATGCTGGCTGTTGTTTATTTGGATTATGTTGTTGTTCTCACACAATGTCATTTCTGACCTCATCTTTAGCCCGGAGCCACACAGATGTTACAAGTGGATAGCGAAAAATAGGATGTTTTACAGCATGTTTGTATTTAAAATATAAAAAGTAATGAATAACTTAAAGATTAAATGAACGTGAAGTTATATTTTAAAAACAGCGCAATGGGACAAGGTCAAACATGTTTACAAAAGCCAGTTGTAGAGAGCCACGAGGCGTCGCTGTTTCGTCGGTTCGCTACTTCCGCCTACAAACAGAACGCAACGTGATTGGTTAAAGCGACTCTCTCGCAGTTCTGATTGGCCCGTGAGGACGTTTCGCTCTCGCCGCTCGGTTTCACGCGACACTTCCGCCCGGGAGCCGCGTGCGGTGCGTCAGCTGTGAGTATCGCCGCATGATCTGCGCAAAACGAGCCCGTGTGCTTTTAAATGTGCTTCAGCTCCGTTATAGCCTCCCAGCCCCGCAAACCCCGCGATCCCCGCGCAGTGCGTGTGTTTGCTTGCGAGGATCGCTGGCCTTTTATTCTAACATGGTGAACTTGACAGATCCTGTTAGCTGGATAAAGTGTTTCTTATCTTTACACCCATTTATATATATATATATACAAACTCATCTGAGTGTTTAAAAGCAGATGCCAAATCGTCCATGTCATTGTGCTGTGCAAACAAACAGTCCTTGTTATCTGACAGTCTAACGGGACATTTAAAACAGTTAGACGGTCTTAAGAGGTTTATGTGTGTAATAAAGCCACACGACACAAACAAATATTATGCTGATATTTATAGTCGAGTACTGCTTTTATAAAACAGTGACATTAATAATATGATAGAATTTCAGTAAGTGCATTAATATAGTACTATATAATATTTAATATATAGGTATGTTTCATATATTTCTACATATTAAAGTGCTATATTAAATTACTATTATACTTGAAGAGTATGCTATTATTATTATATTAAAAAGCTATTTAAAAAGTATTAAATATATTTAATGACGGGAATATGCGGTGGTGCAATACCTGAAATGTGATGCTGTTAAGACAACAGCCAGAAGCCAATAACATTAATAACATTAAGCTTCTGCATAGCTGTAATGTGTTTTATAAAAGCAATGATTATTACCAATAAAAGCCTGTTTTCAGACTAACATGTGGCTTCACAGAGTCGTTTTAATGCTGATGTTGTGGGGGTAAAATCTGACATTGTAAAATATGGTTAAAAGATTACAACGGAATGTAAATGTATATGACCGATGATTTAAATGATGTTAAATGTACCGTTTAGCAATTAAAAATATATGAACGCGCGTACAGCGCAAACGTCACGTTAAAACGCAACGCCAGCGAAACGCGTTCATGCATTAAATATTCACTGGACTCATTTAACATAGTCTCAATGTTTCTGACCCGTGACATTAAAAATGGGCAGTACAGGCGTTTATTAAAGGTCTCTCTCTCTCTGTCTCTCTCTGTGTCTCTCTCTCTCTCTCTCTCTCTCTCTGTCTCTCTCTCTCTCTCTCTCTCTCTCTCTGCGCGCGTCTGGTTCAGCGCGCGTCTGGTTCAGTGCGCGTAACACAAAGCAGTGATCAGGTGTCAGTATGACCCGCTATAATCTGATCTGACTTCAACCCGGTTCGGATGCTGGAGCTGGTTTTACTTTTCAGGACTTGAGTCTTTAGTAGTTTAATTTTTTTAATAGATCGGAAGTTCGCCAAACAGTTTCTTGATTCTTCTGTAACTGTAGGATATCTGTAGGAATATAGGGTGAGATCTGTACAGTATTGAATTGGACCCAAAAACCCACAAAGGACTGAGATCATAATTTTTAATCTGTCAGAGGTTTCTAACCATGTCTTTGGTTGCTGGTAAGTGGACATTTCATAGATTTACAAAGAAGTACTGAGATGGTAAGATCATGCTATCTGAAAAGTCACCATGACACCCTTCAGCATTTAAAAGAACATCATGGTATTGTCATTTTACTTTAAAAACATGGTAGTACTTCTGTTACTTATTTGTTAATGTAGTTTGGCAGGAAATAGCTTGTGACACACCAGATATGATGTAATAAACTGATTTTATTTAATGCATCCAGCCAATGGCCTTTATAGCTTTCACACACACAGACTCTGAGAAGCACAAAGCATTAGTGTGTAATATTTTCCCAGCATTTATAGTTTTTTGTGTGTGTGTAGATCTGTACAGAGGGTCTCCTAACGCAGGAATGACAGAGTTTCAGGAGAAACTGAGACTGCAGCATGAGGACTCCATGCATAACGACCTGGAGAAACTTCTGGCCACTGCCGGCACACCAGAGGTGGAGGTGAGGTCCACTCTTCTGAAGCTCTGGAGGTGACACACATATCCCACAAGAGCTTTTTTGTCCTTCACTCTGTGTGTTTCCCAGCTCATGTGTGTCCAAATATATCACAACACACAGAGACACGTTTATCCAGCTGTCAGTGAACATATGACAGACTTACAGTACTTACGGCATACAGCTTACGTGTCACTAATGTTAAAGAAACAACATTAAAAACACAATTCATGCAGATGATAATGTATACAACTATTCTATGAATTAAAATTTATTTTGATTTTTTAGTGAGGGTTAGTATAAAATATCTAGATGCTAGAAATATGTGGATATCTAATTGCTTTTTTAGCTTGTCATAAAGCAGGAAATGACATCACAGTAAGTATGTGTGACATCAAAGTACCGTGAGAAGAATTTGAGAGCAATATGCTCTATAGTGTTCCTGCAGCTCACTTGGTAGAGCATTGTGTTAGCAGGGCAGAGGTTGTGGGTCCAATCCCAGGGAATACAAGTACTGATAAAAATGTATACATTGAATTCACTGTAAGTCACTTTGGATAAAAGCGTCTGCCAAATAAATAAATAAATGTAAATGTATATGTTTTTAGCATAAAGCTCTTGCAGTACTTTGATGTCATGAAGTCAAACACACCTAATGGCTACTGGATATGAAAACCCTCACAGATGTTAAAAGTTAATTGTCCAAGCCTCCTTTCACCACTGGCTCCTAAAAACATGAATTAGTTTTTTCCAAGCAAAAAAAATGCCTGAAACTATAAAATCCTGAATTGTAATATGCTAATTTGAGTTGTGACTCTTGCAGATCTCCAGAAAGGACTTTGAAGGCTTCAAGAGGCTCTTTCACAGTTTCCTTCAGGCAAAGGGGCCGTCTGTAGATTGGGCCAAGATCCAAAGACCACCTGAGGACTCGGTAAGACCCGCCAGTGCATGCTGGCAAGTGAATAGCAAAGTCCACAACACAAGTAACAATACACAGAAACTTTCAGAACATCTTTTAAGATAATGAACAATTAAACACTGATAGCCAATCAAAATCCATTCAATTTTAAAGGTTTTGCACATTAAAAATGTCAGACGGCATAGTGGAAAAGCTCATTGTCGAGGTCTAGAAAAGCCAGACTTTCTGTTGCTTCTCCCATCTCCTCACGTCTTTGAAGTATTTCATGTACCAAAAGCTTTTTCTTTGGTTTCTTTGTGAAACCTAAAGCAACAGCAGGTCAGCCAAAACTTCAAATGAATCAAATTAAAACATCAAACAAAAGGGAGGGACTGGGTGGAGAGAGAGGGAGAGAGAGAGAGAAGGAGAGAGGAGGTGTTTGGTTTTGTGTATAGGTAGTTTATCAAGCCCATGACATTTGCTGCTGGTCTCCTCCCCAAATAACTGCTGCCCCTCCAGAATTACTCCCACACTGAAGGTTAAACTATGAATAGCACAACACCTCCAGCATCCCACAACCCTGGCTGACATTTCTGTTCCGGCATACATTGTGAAAGCTCGGATTACATGGCTTAATAATTCAAAACAAATGACCTGAGATCAGCTACAATAAATCCAACCCATTACATTATAAACGTCACAGCTGCTCCAAGATCAGCAGTTAGGAGGAACGCTCAATGGCTCGGTTCTATTTTTGTCAGCATCCGCGCTCACGATTCGGACGTGCTTATTGGTCGGATGGTTGATGGGTCAGCTGAGAGTGAGTGTAGTGGGATCGACTGTCATGTTGTTTTCTCATGCGACATCGCATTATAGACGTTACTTTGTTGGGGGGGCAGACAGGAAAGAAGCACTTGGAACTTTATGTTCAACATGCAGTTTTAACATGACAGGCTACAAGCAGGAGATTTAGTGTCTCAGATCAGCACATGATGCTCCTGTAGGGACTGTTTGTCCCACCAGGCATGCTCAGTTACTGGACCTCTGAAATATTTTAGCCAATCACATTCTGTCTCAGTCTTGACTGTTTTTCTGAATGTGTGTGTACTCATCTAAGTGTGTACACTGGATCTAAGTATTGCTGGTACCAAATTTGGAGTCAGTGTGTCAAGCCTTTTAGCTTCCTGTATTTTAAGGAGCCTGGTTAAGTACTATCGCTGCATCCCAATATATACACTACCCCCGTCCTAAATAGTGGCCATTCATTATTTCTGCAGTGCTTTGCATATGTTTCATTCACACATTTCCCTATTTCTCCAGACCGGTTGCCAAATCTACTCACGACCAAAAATCTGCAGAATATTACAATGTGTGTGTCAGTGTTATGTGTCATTTTCCCGAAATTTCTTGTTATTGGTGCAAAACTCTTGAATAAAAATGTAAGTTGCCCTTGATTCTAAAACAGAGTGAAAGAGTTGAATAACTGGACTGTTTAATCAGATTATTGATTTTGGTAGTTCTGGGTTTGTGTCCTTGATCTTTCACCTGACTTTGCTAAGATAAATCTGACAGTGCTGTGATGAAACTAGGAACACAAGACTTTTGCACAAATCTGATGGACGGTTTGTTTATTTGAGACGAATGTACATGCAGGACTTCAGTGAATGTGTATCAGTTTGGAAGGCAACACACCAGACCCACACAAAATAACAAGAATGAAAGCAGCTCATATTTCAAGTAGACTAAGCTGAAATGTACAGTTTTATTTGCCCGGATAAGCTCTCAGTTTAAGACTCTCTGAATGCACAGTCCTGAATCTTCTGATCACCTGACCTCAGGGTTAATGTCACTGCATAATATTGAAATTTTAGAAGGGTGCAATCAGATTAATAACTTCATTTAACTAGAGTAAACAAACAGGAAAACAAACTTTTTTTGGTACTAAATTACAGACGTTTGAAGTCCAGAAACATTCACTTTGTGTAGAAGTGATGCTCTGTTATCATATATGTTTAAATCTTCAGTTTCTTCATGGCTTCTCCGTCCTTCACAGATTCAGCCCTATGAGAAGATCAGGTTGAAGGGTCTTCCTGCTGATGTGGCCTCCAGTCTTAATAAACTGGCCGTTGTGAAGCTGAATGGAGGTCTGGGAACCAGCATGGGCTGCAAGGGACCCAAAAGTCTCATCAGCGTCCGCAGTGAAAACACTTTCCTGGATCTGACCGTACAGCAGATTGAGGTTTGCATCACAATGGCCACTTTTATTTGTTTGTTGTTTGTTTATTTTCATGGCCACCTTCACAATGTCAAGGAAAGAAATTCATCAGTCAATTTGGTCATAAAATGCAGCTGTTGGTCTTTTATAGCTGGACTGAGTGTGAACAGAACTGTATTTAACACTCAAACCAGATTGACACCTGTATTCTTCTGCTGTGTGAACATACATTGAGTGTGAACATACATTGAGAATCATGTGACCCAATGAGTTCTTGTAACATGGTGACAAGACTGCTTTTATCAGATATGCTTTTATTTCCTATCAAATTAATTTAGATAGTGCTAATTTACATTCATGATGTTATGAGTTATGTAACAAAATATGAATTAAGTTCTTGTTAACTGGAATAACAGAATATAATCCTGTACAATTGAACAGTACTAAATGACAGTGAATGCTTTTCTTAGTGAAATAAAACTAAGAAAAGCAGGTGATGAGTCGAGCAGTATTTACCTACATCTAGTACACAGCTTTAAACATTTCTGTGACTTACATACAGTCTGTGTAAGATGATGTAAGACTCTGTTTGCAGTGTCAGACCCTGGAAAGATTTCTCCTCTGTGTCATTGACAGTTTACCCCAGAGTTACATAATATCCATTTTTCTCCTGACAGAATCTAACTGTCTTTCCTTGGAGAAAGTCTGAGAGCTTTTTTGACTTTGGTGTCATTGTCAGAGAAAATTTCAAAACAATTCATTCACACACATGGTATTTGTAAATGAAGGTATTTCACAATAATGTGACGTAAGCAATCACTGGTTCAACACCAGCAGGTTTTAAAGAGCCAGTATGGGGGCAATTTTTTATTCCTGGCACAGAGCTTCTCAGTGGAAATGTGCGTAACAAATGCCAGATTAGACACTCTGCCAGTGGAAAAGTGGTGTAAACTACTTACATGATTCTGGCCTTGTTGAAAACTTGGGGTGAGTCAGATTATTAACACATTCATGATGGCCAGATCTCTCTCTCTCTTTATTTCTCTCTCTCTCTTTTAGCATTTAAACAAGACGTATCATGCAGATGTGCCACTAGTTCTGATGAATTCCTTCAACACAGATGAGGACACCAAGAAGATCCTGCAGAAATACACACATCACCGTGTCAAGATACACACCTTCAACCAGAGCAGGTGCACACACACACACACACTCACACCCACACACACACAGTGAAATATGAACATTCTCACATTTTGTGTCTGTCAGCTGCTCTGTTCCGCTCTGTTTCTCATCTTTTCAGCTTCCTGCTCCTCTGTCTCTTCTCCTCTTGTGACATTGTGGCATTTTTGTACTGTGTGTAAATCACTGAACGCTGGCCACAGTTTACTAAATCTGAATAGATTGTCCTCAAACTAATTTGTTGCATAAACCTGGTTCATATTCTAATCCAATGACAAAAGCTCAGCTATCACATCAATTATTATATCATCCAGCTGTAGTGAGTATAGATGCTTATGTCAACACAGCCGAATCCTAATTATCAGTATTTTGAGAACAGTCCGCCATCATTAGCACATATGCGCTAACCGCTAAGCCACGGGCCTGACTGCTCTTCACTTCCACACAGGTATCCCAGAATCAATAAGGAGTCTCTGTTGCCAGTGGCCACTAATATGAGCCTGACGGGTGAGAACGGGGAGGCCTGGTACCCGCCCGGGCACGGAGACATCTACGCCAGCTTTTACAACTCTGGCCTGCTGGACAAGCTCATCGCAGAAGGGAAGGAGTACATCTTTGTGTCCAACATCGATAACCTGGGGGCCACGGTGGACCTGCACATCTTGAACCACCTGATGAGTCAGCCCAGTGAAAAACGGTGCGAGTTCGTCATGGAGGTCACGGATAAAACCAGAGCTGACGTGAAGGTGAGGACCCTCATTCTTCTGTGGAGCACAAAAGGAGACATTTTAAACATCTGATCTTTGACCACAATGAACATGAACATTCTTTAAAATGTACAATTAATTCACAGAACAAATATGGATTTGGAATGAAATGAGGGTGTGTAAGCGATTTTTTATTTGGGAATAGTCAGGCTTGGGTTAAATAATCTTTCAAAGCTTTCATTGGCTAATGCAGGTGAGTGGTGGTTGTTTGTTTCAGGGTGGTACGCTGACGCAGTACGATGGTAAACTCAGGCTGCTGGAGATCGCTCAGGTCCCCAAAGCGCACGTGGACGAGTTTAAATCTGTCACCAAGTTCAAGATCTTCAACACCAACAACCTGTGGATCAGCTTGCCAGCCATCAAAAGACTTCACGAGCAGAACGCCATGGACATGGAGATCATTGTTAACCCCAAGGTGAACATTTCTTAACAGAAGAGATGAAGATTGTCTGTAGGTAAAACAGTTTGTTTGAGTTCCTTTGTTTCTGTCTCCAGACTCTAGACGGTGGTCTGAACGTGATTCAGTTGGAGACGGCTGTAGGTTCTGCTATGAAGAGTTTTGACAATGCTCTAGGCATCAACGTGCCTCGTAGCCGCTTTCTGCCAGTCAAAACTACCTCTGATCTTCTGTTGGTCATGTCTAATCTGTACAGCATGCAGGCAGGGTCTCTGACCATGAGCCCCAAGAGAGAGTTTCCCACAACACCTCATGTCAAGCTGGGCAGCTCCTTTACCAAGGTAAGCAGCGCTGAGCAGGTCTCACAGACTTCTGATGATCAGCCTAGAGTTTGGTGCCGCTTATTCTGACCAAGTACTGATTATTTGACACATAACTCTACCACAGAGGTGTCCAAACTTGGTCCTGGAGGGCCACTGGCCTTTAAAGTTAGGCTCTCAGATATCTGTTTTTAATCTCACAACATTCAATAAAAAAACAAGTAAACTTTGCAAGCATGTGTGTGTTGTAGGTTCAAGACTTCCTAAAACGGTTCGAGAGCATTCCTGACATGCTGGAACTGGACCACCTCACTGTGTCAGGAGATGTGACCTTCGGAAAACAACTCACTCTAAAGGTATGTCAGTCCAGGAATTAGGATAAATAATGACATGATTAGTGAAGGACCAACCCAACATTGTGTGTATCGGTTGTTTCTGTACGGCAGGGTACTGTTATCATTATTGCTAATCATGGGGACAGAATCGACATCCCAGCTGGAGCCATGCTAGAGAACAAGATCGTCTCAGGAAACCTGCGTATCCTGGACCACTGAGCCTTCACAACCAAACCACAACCATTGCACAGACTTCCTGTCCAACATTTCACCTGGACTGTTATAGGGCATATAGATATATATATCTATTCATATCCGTCCATATGTTTAGCATTAAGTACCTAATATTGTTTGTCACATGCTGTTGTTTTATTTGTAAGACACAAAAAGGACTAATTTTACTGAACCTTCATGCAACTGTCTTTCTCTGTTGTTCTCAAGCTTCAGAAAGATTAAAAAGATTATAATAATAATGTACTGTAGACAGAATGTAGTTTGTGAGTGATGTGGATCTTTATGGTCCTTTTTAGAGATTGACAGACACTGTAAATTGTCATTTTGAAAACTGGGAAAATTCTATTTCTAATAACAGCAGAGGTTTGGAATGACATGAAGGGTTTTGTTGCACCGTCTGTCCCTTTAACACTATAATGTGAAGTTCACATTGTGCTGGATCTGATAACTTCATGACAGGAATTAAAGTCAGTTTTAATCATCACAGAATTGCTGTTTTTCCTCCATTGGGTGAAAGTTTTGTTTTGACTCTGTTTCTCTAAATAACCAGGACTCCTCTGAAGATAACATGACACAACTTTTTTTTGTTGCGTTTATTTAAAAAAAAAAACATTTCAAGACAGTGGGTCTAAAAACATTTTAGAAATAATTTCAGTTCTCATCAGGTTTGGAGGACATTCATATAGTCTCAGCATTTGATGCCCCCTACTGACTGTAAACAGAACAAACACAATGTTGATCAAACGATCATTAAATATTCTTTGAACGTTCATGTATCATCTGGAGGTTGAGACACGTGCATTTAGTTGTAGCCACATAAGGATGACACACAAAAACATCAGTTTCAGTAAGAATAAATATTTTATGCCTTTGATTGTAGTTTAAAATATGACTCGTGTTTTCATAAACAAGCTAGGTCACAGGGTTCGGTTCATCCGATTCGGCCTCGCCATTCCTTAACGGTCCGGTGTTTGTTAAAAGTGGGTTTAAATTATTTGTAACGTCAGGTTTGTTTCCATCCTCCGCAATCGCGGAAGTCACGTGTTTGGTGAATACGGGCTCAAGCGAATGACGTAAATCGAGTCGCTTGCATTGGACGACAAATATGTTATCTTCAACATACATGTACAGTTTTCACATTTTGTTTAAGACTTTAAGCTATATATAACCATATTGGAGCGAAATTTAACACAAAAAAGATGTATGTAAATCAATTAATTAATTTATTATTTTTCAGTCAACAATGTAAAATCTCTTTAATGTGATTGGTGACTCTCGAACAGCGCTGAGAAAATAACACAGCTGTCATAAGACCACAGTGTCTGTCTGAACAATAATATACACCTGAATAACGACACAGAAACCTCCTATTTTCTGTTTAACTAAATGCACACGTTGCATTTTGTGTATATACATATTGTAAAAAAAGAAGAAATATTTTTTTCGCTTGTCCTACGCTCGCGTCTGTCTGGTGGATGCTCTGCGCATGCGCAACTTCAATGACGTAGAAGCCAACAACAAAGTATGGCGGACGGTAAGTAATTTTTCTCACCTTTGTGATTTATTAAATAGCGTTTGGATTATTTTTTATATGATTTGAGCCCCTTTCAGTGTTAGCACACGATAGAAAGAATTATAGATGTTTGCATTTCAAATAATTGCCAACGTTTAGCTTTTGTTGAGTGGCCATTGAATCCCGCTATTGGATGCAGTAAGATCTCTGAAAACGTGTGTGATTTTATATGCAGAAGGACACAACTAGTATCGAGCCCTTAACCTGGTAATTATAATAACTGGTGAAGGCATACAGCTATTAACTTACTACATATGTTATATGCTAGTAATGTCATGTCATTGTTAATATATTCCTATCTAATGCTGGTATTACTGTGGTATCCGTTATTATTAACTGTAGTGCTTTTACATGAATAATTTATAATGTGCGTCCTGGTTTGATTATAGAACATACTGACGCTGAGCAGAGTATGGAGGGTCCTGTAAGTACCACCACACCATTATTATAAAGGTTTGTTTCCATTAGTTATTATTTCATGCTTCTCTTTTCATTCCAGGTCCCAGAAAATCCTCACGCGGAGTTTGGCCTTACTGAAAACATCCAGGTATAATCTTACCATTCAGAGTCCATCCTGTGTGCCATTTAAACAGATTAATCTTGGGTTCAGATGAAGATTTCATTATTTATCAGTGTGAACACACCATGCAGAAGATCAGGTTTAAAAAGTAAGCCTCAGTTCTGTGGTTGTGCTGAAGTTGTGCTTCCACATGTCTTTTCAGAGAATAGTGGAGAATGAGAAAACTGCGGAGAAAGTGGTCAAACAGAAGCTGGATCCTCACACCCTGCAGTCTCTTCCCACACGAGCTTATCTGGATCAGACGGTGGTTCCTATTCTCCTGCAGGGCTTGTCCGTACTGGCCAAGGAAAGGTTTGTACAAAAATACAGACATTTTACGTAAGGGTGGGCTGCTCTCATTGTGGGAGAAATGTGGGGGTCACGTGACCAGCTGACTGCTACTTATTTTATTATCAGCCATAACATAAATATAAATAAATTAATAAAAATGACAAAATACAGCTATGAATAGAGTTTTTCTGCAATGGAATTACAAACTGAAAACATTTGCTAGTTTGTGTGATTCTGCAGCCACACCAACAGGTGTCAGTATAAGACCATTATCAAATGCTTGATAACCAGTGAGTTTTAACTTTGGGTTTAACATCATCCTTGATTATGTGATACATTATTTATACTTTGGTTATTTCAGGTAATGAAACCTGAGTGGATCTAGTTTAATCTGACTGCTTTGTTCTTTGTGGGGTTTTAGGTGACTAGACAAAGACTACAAAAAAATGAATTTAAACAATATGTGTAAAACTGTCCCTCAAACTGTGAATTTTAAACAATCCTGTGATTATATAAAACACATGAATATTTAATGCTTTAGTTTGCAAGTGAATTAGTAAAATGTTGTTTATGCCATGGTTAAATGGTTAAAAAGTATTTTGGCATAGTGTGAAAAGTCATCTGTTGTTTCACCTCAGATTCTGGAATCTGTATTTAATCTCATTTTCTGTCTCACTCTCTTTCTTTCAGGCCTCCAAACCCCATCGAGTTTTTAGCTGCGTTTTTGCTGAAGAACAAATCTCAGTTTGAGGAGCGGAATTAAAGGCACAGTACAGCAGAAATAGAGCTGAAGATTTGTAGGGTTTTGTTTTCTTTGTTGTGAATTTAAATGTAATGATGTCACACTCTTCAAATTGTTTGTTTGCCCACGTTAGTGTTTTTTTATTCAAATAAACATGTTCAAGCAGACGTGTGTTTTATCTGTGTGGTTTAATAGTTGAAAGGTTGCGGAAAAGCGTAATGTAATAATTAAGATATAGTAGAGAACGATCTTGTTCTTGAATCTTTCTATTTTTCATGTCATTAGGTCTCCAGAAATCAACTTTTTGCATTTTTATTTTAATTTCCACAACAACTATTACTGCCTCCATTATTTTAAAGCCTTTTGTTATCTTATGTTAAAATTCCCCAACCTAGCCTAATCTTTGTAAATAAATGGACAATTGAATCAATTCTCTAAACACAGTGTACATACTGCGTTTGATCTTTGATTTCTGATTCTTTTATTCTGTTTGTATGAAGATGACAAACAACCAACACTGCCTTGCAGCAGATCAGTTTGGAGAAGACCGGCAAGGTTTTCTTTTCATTTATGTCAGATGTCAATCAGATTGTCTCAGCCATCATTCCATCCCGCACCGGCTATGCAAATAATGATAAATACCCTTTAAAGTAATAAACGGCATAGTTTAGTACCGTATTAGTCCTGATGTTAAGGGCTACCTAATAATAATAATAATATTTGTTGGTTCCACTGGGAGTTTCTGCCACCTGCAAGTATTAAGAGATTTATCTGTGCAATGTTTCATCATTTCTTTAATTTTAAGTAATGAGTGAGAAGTTCCTCATAGCCTCAAACCAGACGCAGTGTCGTTTTCTCTAAAGGGGAAACTTGTATATTTAAATTCACTTGTGCTCATGTAAGTTCATGTAACTTGATGCTCTAAACACCATAAATGAAGTTAGCGCCACCTATTGATCATAAAGTTTGCGTTTGCTTGAGCACAGCAGTCACGTTTGATCAATAGGTGGCGGTGTCACCAAACGTTTATGAGGCTGCAGGCTGTAGACTGACACCTGAAAAAAACTACAAAGTTTTGGAAAAAAAAATTATACAGTATAAAATTACGCTAAACTGACAATCACACACATTCATGGGCCTTAAACTGCAAATAAAAACTATGCAAAGCAAAACTCCCATTTGTCATTAGTGTATTATTCCTTTGTCAGGCCTACAGCATGTCCACACACGCTGCTAACAGCCCACATACACAGACCGCTCTCTTATACAGACCCCTGTCTTTATTTTATAAAGTCATTATTTACTATAAAAAACTTTTCTGAAATCTGTCTGCTCACACTGCTCAACTGAATTACATTGACACATAGTACAAAAAACAGTAAAACTATTATATAGTTCAAAAAGCTGCACCAGATATGTGACCTACACACCTAAAAACTAAAACAACTTTCTTTCTGTTCATACATTTTCAGTCTCACACCTCACTTCTCAAATCAGACTGAAACCAGCTTAGACTCATAAAAAACTCATATAAAACTCATATAAAACTCATATAAAACTCATATTAAAACTCATATAAAAATCTCTGAATCTCATTTAAACATTTTGACTAAAGGCACTGAAGGTTCTCTGTGACTGTGGGATTCTGTCAGATGTAGTACTGGTGGGCTGCCAGGCTGTCCATGAAGGGTCGTACCAGATTGTCAGTGGAGAAGTAGAAGACAAGGCCAAACGTGATGGAGATCGGAAGAGCCGGAAGAGCCTTCTTGAAAATGGCCAACAGGAGGAGAGTCAAACACAGTCCCTACAAAACACCAGAAAAGACATTCTGACAACTTGAGAAAGTTATGTCATCTATGTATGAAATTATAAAGCAGAAGCACACAGTATAAGAGACACTGAAAAAGCTGGTGTGAGATACACCTTTGTTGCCACCGGCAACAGTAAATATTAGAACATTTCAAACCGCTGAATGGCACGATTGACCAATCAGAAACAAGTATTCCATTAATGAAATTCTCTAGGGATCATTTCCCATCAGCCCCACCCATTCAACAGATCTGCGCAAGTCAAAATGAAAGTGAAAGTGACAAATGTTACAGAAAATTAAGTGTTTTTTCACACAATGTAACCCGGTCGATACTTTTGTACTTTGTTGAAGGATTAAAAATGCTCACAATGAGAATGGCTACGAAACAGGCCAGCGTTGTGTTCCAGTCTCCTCCAGAGACAGTCGCCTTTCCCACCAGAACACTGTAGAAGATGAAGTCTCCAAGACCCAGCTTCACACCTTCTGTGAAAGTCAACAAGCAGTTCTCAACATGTCTAATCACACCAGCGTAGGACAACAAAAAACCTGTTTGTTAGGTTTTGGGCTCACTGGGTGTATCTCATTGTCATTGATATATTTGAGCTTTATTTACAACTCAAGCATCGAGCAAAGCATAAGCTGATTTATTGAAGTTCTGTAAATCTTTTATCCTTCACATGTTTGTTTAATAAATATTTTGGTTAATTTGATAATACTTTCAAAATGAAAACACTGTACCATATTTGTACCATGAAAAGACATTTCATATAATTCCATATAACAAGATTCCTTCAGATTCCATCTGGTCCTAATAATGAACAACTGTATGTTGAGGCTGTAGTCATGGAAACCACTTACGGTCTTCCTCAGGTTCCTCTTCCGCGGAATATCTCCGCCTCTCACCCTGAGACGCATCATCCTCTGACTCCACCCTTTCCTGTGGCCGGGCTCCGCCCTCACCGAGCCTCCGCTGATTAGCTACAGGGACGACAATATTATCACCGTTATCAGTTTTTCTATGGAGTAATTTAGTAAATATAAATAAATGACTCAAACATTGCAACTCACTGACCTGAATCCTGATTAGAATCAGCCATTCCAACCATCCAAACCATAGTAGCTAAAACAGATAACCAGTACTTGTTTAGTACACGACCCAACTTTTAAATAAACAAATTGGTATAAATTAGAACTATGCAATAGAGGCCAAATGATTAAACGAGTGCCACAAGCGACTGGTTTCATTTTATATACGTACAGGAATATATGAGTGAGGGGAAAATGGGCTCGTTTCTTTCCTGTGCCATCTCAACCAGAATCCTCAGTGGACCTTTGGGGCACAACACTGCTATGAGATCTGAAAAACAAACATCAGACATCAGACCTGACGGATCGTCTACTGCTGTTGATACTTTCATGTGCCCTGCAGACGGATAGATTTAAGACACTGGATCTCAGACTTCTTGACCTCAAGACTTGATTGAGAAACACAGATCTAAAAGTACCGTAAACAGAGATTCCTGCCAGTAGGACCCAGCCCGTCCACTCAGGCAGGTATTTGATGAAGGTGAGGGCCATCAGAGCACTGGTGGTTATCAGATACGCCTGCTGCAGCCGCAAGGGCCCTTTCCAATGGATACAGATCATTCCCACAACACCGAAATTCCAGATGATCATCACTAACGTCAGATAGTCCATGGCGATATTGTACGTCTTCAACACCTCTCTGAAAAGGGTTCAACAAAAGTAGATTAAAACTAAATCTTCACACACAAGACACGGTTTTAAAAGTGGTCATTTTGTAAGTTGACAAAGTTTTCTTGATCTTTTAAGATTAAAGATTTCACTAAACTATGAAAGCATACTGTAACTTTGAGAAACTTGAAGTGTCCTCCCCAGTTAAGAACAGAGAAAATAAGCAGCAAAAACAATCATTGTGAAGTCGCTTGAGTTGTGATATGAGCAACACTTGTGACATAAGTTCTGTGGTTCTGTTATGAGAAAGCAAGACTCAGCACAGTCTTACCTCAGATACACGAAGCTTAACCAGAAGAGCAATAACATATAGCACAGGATCATCCAGACCTGAATACACTTAAAACAGCAAAACAAACACCTGTCAGATTATCAAGAGAATGACTCTTCTTTACACATTTTAATGTCATCAACATTATGAAATTCAGAAGATAAGAAACAAATTGAGATAACACACATATAAAAATAACAACAAAAAAAAACAATGAAACTAAACAAATTAAGCAGTAATCTAGGCAAAACAATTTTTATGTAAAATACACTTTACAGACAAAATTATTTCTATTATATGTACTGTAGTTATAATTATTTCTATTATAATACTGTAGATTCTGTCAGGGTGTGTGTATAGTATTAGTTACATAATAAAGAGGGTCTCACTTTATAACAGCGATACTTATACAGCATCATCAGTATGATCGTCATGACAACAATGAGACTGATCATGATGCTGGTGTTGAGGAAGGAGGACAGCAGCCTCTGGCCCACAGAATCTGGATCTTCTTCAAAAGGAGTGTAGATGCTTCAGAAACACACACAAAATGAGTCCCACATTCCTGCTTCTGTTTCAGGAACACATATCACATAATCACATTAAAAAAGTCTTACAGTTGTCCATCTTTCTGTGTGTAGAAACTGACAGACTTTATTGTTGCCACGACAACCACCATGCAGAGCGTAACAGGGATGAAGAGCATAATGACGTGCTTAGCGCCGTATTTGAGGGTCCGCTCCTCTTCCTCCCTGTCAGAAGAGGGCGGTCTCTCTCTCTCCACCTGTCCCGCCTCTTCCAGATCTGAGCTTTGTGGCCGTCGCTAAGAGAATCAAGCGAGAGGAAGATGATGGTCACTGATGCACATACAGGTTCACATAAACGAGAAGAGGGTTATTAGCAGAGATCTTCTGTGTGATTCTCAGACAATGAAAATATTCAAATCACTCAAATTTAAACTGATTGTATGACCATCAGTTTTAAATTAATGATTTTTAAATTTAATGATTGTATTGTGTGCATAACTTTTCCAGGCCAGGAAAACTATTTTAAAGTTTGATACAAATTCCCAACAGCAAAACACAGCACAAAATACAAGACCATTACAATGTCCTTTAAAACGCCCTCACAATAAATCTTGTATCCAGTCTTGATTTAAACTTTTAAACAGAATATTCTAATAAAACTCTATAGAACAGAGAGGAGGCAGAATTCATCTCTACTGACCTGTGTGGTGTCCGTGTCGTGGGGTGACGGGTCATGATGGTTTTGGGGTACAGCTGGGCTTTCAGACTGGACCAGAGTGGATCTCTCATTATAAGAGTCCTCCTCACTCTCTGACGAGTTCATGAAGAAACTGTTACAATCAAAACGGCCAGAGCTGCAAAACACATCACATAAGATAAACACTCCAGTGCCGGCAGGTAGCAACTGAAGTGCCCTTAAGCAAGAAACCTAACCCCCGATTGCTCTCCGGGTGCTGCAGGTATAGCTGCCCACTGTTCTGTGTGTGTGTGTTCACTCCTCACTAGGGATGGGTTAAATGCAGAGGTCACATTTCGGTTACGGGTAACCATAACTGACAAAAACATGTTACTTTCACTTTCACACTCACAACTGAATCACTAACAATCACTGTCTTAAAAACCAACCAAACCATTTCAGCATGTAAAATGTTATAGTATTTGTAAAACACATTTTACAAAAATTACAATTAAAGCTCTGAATTAATTGAGTGAATTAATAAAAAAAAACTGAATTAATAAAAAACACTGCATGAATAAATAAACTGAACTAAAATAAGCATTACTGCATATCAGTAACAATGAAGAAACTGTTTAACATGTGGTTTCACTTTAAAACACAAAAACGGATAGTTTGGCAATTCACTTCAGAACACAGGCAGAAAACAGTTATTTTTTATTTTTAATGTTGTCCATCATGTCAAAATGTATTGAAATAAAACAAAAATATATCTATGCGTCTCAAATGTATTGCTGGTATGATTTGTCTATATGATAGACTGACACTTCTTGGATAATGGACAGAAACACATTTTAAATGTTATAATCTTTGGGACGATTGTAGAATTTTTCTAAGTGAGAGAGACCAATATAGTGACTGACATAACCTTTCTCTTACATTATTAAACGTAATAATAATGTTCTGCAAACTCAATCATTAAAGCATTCATCATGAAACGTGCCTGCCCAGCCTCTCCAAATGTGACCGAAAAGCTCCCAGTTCTTTCCTTAAACCAAACGCCCCGAAGCATTTATGTGTGGAGACTTTACCTTTAAATGCGATAAATTCAGATGCAGGAGGATCCAAAAATCACTTGTTGAAAGTCTCAGTTAAAGCATGAGAATGTCAATGAGAAAGTGATCGAGTCGAGTGTGACGTCACTACACACTAGAAGTATGCGCGCTTGTTGTGACGTATTGACGCACAGTGACGCTAATGAAATCCAGCGGTGTTGTCTAGACGCTTTAAGTGGATGTACAACAATCACACACATTAAAACACGACTTGCACGAACTTGCATTTCAGCTTTTCTTTATTCATTGTGTCTTTATTTAACTTGAACTATAAAATGCACTTGTATTAATTGTAATGAATAAAACTTTCATTTATTTATTCTAATTCTGTGTATTATCTCTCCCGAATGAGAGTGTTAGTAAGTCTCCAGTTATAATTTTTATTGGAAATAGAAATTACTCTACTTTTGTGAGATATTTGCCTTCATATATCTCAGTTCAATATATCAGTTCAAACCTTGCGCTAAAACCCATATTTAATGTCTTTATTAATGTCAGTGAATAAGGAAATCAGTGATAAAGTGATTCAATGATAAAGTGTTAAAAGAAAGTAAAATTTGTATTACATGATCCCACAGAATCTTTTACTTTATATCATATGTTTAGTATGTAAACACAAAGTACTGACTTTGGATTAATAATAATGTTTCTCTTCAAATGTTGGCAGTGCAATATTAACATGCTGATTTATTCATCACACAGTAACCAAATTATGTAAATTACTAACATAATTGACACCATGACAGAAACAAATTTAACACATTAAATTTTGCATTTCTTGCTCAAACTTTATAGTGTTGAGCGTTACACTTTCTGAGAACCTTTCTGTATGTATGTCAACTGTTAAGATTTGATCTTGTCAGAAATAAATGTACACTGTTACTTTCAGAAGCACTGATAGTGATAACACAACTGCCATCAGAACAACCAGAACTACAGAACTGACAACACAGTGACAAAATACTACCTGTGTGAACTGTTGCTGTGTGAACTGTAGCTGTGTGAACAGATAAAATATGAAAATATTTTGCTTTTCTGCAGCCTTTAATTACTGAAGAATAATGAAGATTAAATAGTCACGGTCTGTTTGCTTTACCAGATGCAATTTTTGATTGATTTTGGCATTATAAGGTCCTGATAAACTTTCATTTTCTATTTTTGATGTTGTTCTAATGATGCTTTTCTGTTTGTAATGTGCTTTTATGTTCATGGTTTTGTTGCTGACTACTAAAACTCCTGAAATATTTCGGACATGTTGGATGTAGATTGAGCTTGATGGAATGGATGGAATGGATGTAGATTTGTGTGTATTATAGCACATGTACATACTGAGAGCCAATGAAATCAGGGGGAGGAGCTTCTTTCATCACTGTTCAGCCCTGCAGTGCCTCTCTGGCAAGAAGAAAAAGGGACAAAAAGCCACATAACAAAGGACAGGAATGAGGTGTCAGGAGACTGCAGTTAACTCTGGAAGCTGGGTGTTTGTAATCGGAGGAGTGCTGTACTTCTTTCGACAGATGGGAACACACACTCCGTATGGACGATATGTGGATACAGAAGCTCCAGGGATGATGGTCTCAGCCAGGGCAGGCTGGTTTATCCAGGAGCTTCCGTCCTTTCTAGTTCCTGTGCTGTTATTTTTGGTGACAGAAAGTTTTTCTGGTATGGGACGAATTCTGCTTCTCTGTACTTTTTGCCTGCACTACTTTCAAAGGTAACATTTGAAATACTCTCCTCTAAATTTGTGTTAACAATAACCCAACAGTTATAACAATCACTGTCTAAAACTGCCAAGGAATGTTGTAGCCCATTTGTAATATGATTAGAGTAGATGCTTATCATTGTCAGGACCTTGCTGTGTAAAATAGCTGTTTTTTCAGTTACAACACAATCCACTAACATTAAGAGGAAGGAAAACCTGTTGTAAGACTTGCTTAAGGATTATAAAGTTTCAAGCTCAGACAACAGCAGTGTTTGATCTACATCTTCAGCAGATAAACAATCATTTACAGCCGGTGGAAACAAGCCATTAGGTGGAACAATTTCCGGTCACTGATGTTCTGTTTAAAGTTATTGAACGAGACCCATCAGTGTCTTGAATAAACTGCTATTGCTCAGGAACAGTGTAGTCAGTAACTAAAGATGGTCGGAGAAAAGTATTCTTCTAAGAGAAAATTTGGCAATGGATAGAATTCTCCTTATGGCATGTAGTTATGGAACTCCACATTTTCTGCCAGCAGGTAATGGCTGTAAATTTCAAAAGCTGGTTCATTAACATCAGACTTTTTATATGGACAGCTTTTTATAGTTTTTATATGTTCCGTGGTGATTGTTACACCAATTCACTTACAGAGACGAAGCGTTTGTCCTCTAAAGAAAAGTCTCTGGCTCTGAAGATAGCGGCTATCTTGTTGCTAACAAATTTTGATGCAACCAAAACAAGCTGGTCAGTGTTTCTAGCTGACATAGATCTGACAATCATTGGTTTGCTCATAACTTGCTGATCAAGTTCATTTTTAGTCTGATAAAAACATTTGATGTTCTGTACAAGAAATGCTTTGTTGAAAATAAACGCTGTATGTCTGTGCTGGTACAACAGGATGTTTTGAACTATATAACAGCAGGGGATTCAGCAGCCAATCCCGCCCCCAAACTCACACCATTGGCTGAACCATAGTTGCTGTGTCTGATTGGACACTCAAATAGGGATTGTGACATAATGGCACCACAGAGCAGCAGTGTTTTCCTGAAGAATCAACCAACAAACAGCCCATTTATTGCTAACCAGAATGATTTTTACCTAAGTAGTTCTCAACAGACAGTTAAAACAATGTTGCTCTGATAAAATACCAATATAATTCCAATTTCTAAATAAGCTAAAGGAAAAGCACGTTTTGTTACAATTGTTGAACTATAATCTTTGCTGTTCTTGCAGGACGTTTGTTTATTCCTTACTGACTAAAGGAAGACAATCTCCTCTCCACATTGTGATGTCTGCGGTGGTCTTCTGTTCTCTGAATGGCTTTCTGCAGGCCCACTATTTGCTGCACTGCACTCAGTACCCCACAGACTGGCACAGAAACCCACGCTTTCTAATTGGTACATGGACCGGTGCCATATGAGACAGTTTGGATCTTGTAGAGCTTTTAAAATAGATGGAATGAAGATGGTTTTTCTTTGCTTACAAATTACAAAACACTGCACAGTTAAAAGTGCAGTTTGTCATTATTGCCCTCTCTGTTCAAAACATAAAAGTTACTTGTTAACTTTTCATTTTTTTATTATACTTGTTAACTAAGTTATTTACATTTCCCTAAAAAAGTGGACATGACAGCTCAAATTAGTGTAAGGTTTATTATTTTTGGAGCAAAAAGTATACATTACAGCTTTAAATTCACATTTATATATTATATACATAATATACACTATTATAATATACACTATACTGAAGTGAAAAAACTCACTTCAGATGTTTTCTGGCAGGTTTGTTCATGTTTATTTTAGGTATGGCCATCAACATTCACAGCGACTACATTTTACGAAACCTGAGGAAACCAGGAGAGATCAGCTATAAAATCCCCAGAGGTCAGTGTTTACTGAGATGTGTCTACAGAATTCTGAAGGATTTAGTTATTATGTTAGTCTAAGTAAATGAAGCAAAAAAAACAAACACGTACATCACCCCAAAATTAAAAGAAAAAAAATCAACATTTGACAGTAATAGAAAGACAATTAGACCTAAATTTAGGTCAATAATTAAATTAAAATATACTCATTTTTTATGCATTTGGCTGATACTTTTATTCAGAGCGATTTACAATGATTCAGCTTTTAAATATAATCCATGTGTGTGTTCTCCAGGGATTGAACCCACAACCTTTGCACTGCTAATGCAATCCTCTACCCAATGAGCTACAGCAACTCAAAACTAAATAAAAAAATGAAATTAATAAATAAAAAAGAAAATAAGCATTATTAAAACTGATACTGATCTAATGTGCTAAGTAGTCTGGCTTGTACATGTTTTAGGGGGGATGTTCGAGTGGGTTTCTGGTGCTAACTTCTTAGGGGAGATCATTGAATGGTGTGGATATGCTGTGGCCACCTGCTCCTTTCCTGCTATCTCCTTTGCTTTCTTCACCATCTGCTCCATTGGACCACGAGCGTATCATCATCACAGGTACCAGATCTGCTCCACATCTACTATCCCATAAAAATCTATCCCATAATACACTGCAGCGAGCTCAGTGAAATGCAACCAAGATGACAGATGATGATGCAAGAATGTCCATTAAAAATTTAATCATTTAATACCAAGTATTGACAAAAATAACCAAGTTGACTTTGACTAGTTTTAATATTTAGACTATAGTCAGGTTATGCTAATTACTCTA
>JAZGTK010004956.1:0-23328 GCA_036877625.1 Ambastaia sidthimunki
TAATTGCTCAAAAGCAAAGTGGTAATAAAGCAGGACTTCCATCTCAGTTACTGATCTCACAACTTAACATACTCAGACTGAAGCAATATATCAAACCACAGCAGCCCAGATCCTTCAATATAACTGAACCAAACTAACTTTAATTGGCTGTAATATTGACTGTAATATTGACTGTAATATTGACTGTAATATTGACTGTAATATTGACTGTAATATTGACTGTAATATGAAGTTTTAGGAGTATCAAAAATGAGATATTTAGAGCTATAACATTTTAAAATAAGCTATACTTTTAAAAATAATTAATGCTATATACAATTGGAGCCACACACACACACATATATAGTAGCAAAATGCTGTTACTGCAAGAATGTTTTGTCATAACTTTGAGGGAAATTTTAGAGATCTGGATCACAGGTATACAGGTCAATCTGCTTAGCTCCTTAGCTTTACTATCTGACACATGAATGCATTAAAGACTTCATAGTTTTGTTCTGTAAATTTGTTACATAATTTGCATGACATCAGCCATGGATGATTTTTGCCAATTCATTAGTTGGGGCAAGATAAAAACATAGACCAATGTGAATCAGTGGGTTGGATATAATTACAGAGAGAAGCTTTAGAAATGCACGAGTCTCTCTTTAAATACATCTGAAGGTTATGTTTGACGTAGGTTATGTACTGAAGAGTAAAGACAGGTTTTTCACATTTGAAGATGTGTTTGGGGAGCACTCAGCTTAGTGTAAACCTGTATATGTAAAAAAGTGTACAGTACAGATATGAACTTTGTGAGTCATTATTCTCAAACTCATTTTGAACAGAAGTTATTTTTTAATATTAGGAGACCACAGGAAACAGCCAGTATAAAACCAACAATATATAATTTCTGATATGCAAATATGATGTATGACTGAGATGGTTTTAAAAAAAACTAAATCAAAATGTGATGCATTTCAGAACATGAAGCAAATGCTTTTAAAAGTACTTAAAATAATTTGTGATAGCTGAAAAATGTCTCCTGGAATAAGGGAGGGTTATGTAAACACACACAGGTTTGTTTCACTGCATTTACTGACAATGTCTTATAAACGTCCATTTTTTTCAAACTAATCATATTTTCCCACCGCGTCTCCTGACCCTTTGGCAAATCGTGACCTACTGGTTAGAGAGTTGTGCTTGTAACCAGAAGGTCGCGGTTTGATTCCCAATGCCAGCAGGAAGCTGAGGTGCCCTTGAGCAAGACACCTTACCCCACATTGCTCCCCGGGCGCCACAGTGCTGCCCACTGCTCCAGGTGTGTGCTCCTGTTTTCAGTGTGTGTGTGTGTGTGTTTATGAGCCCATTTATGAACCACTTTCAGTCAGAACCAAGTTGGTTTTTAACATGTTTCACTACATTTGTGAGGCCATTTATCTTACAGCTTTTTTGTTTGGGCTCATGTGATTTTTTTTTAAGACAACCAGAATAAACCATTAGATGCACCAGTGCTTTTAGATAGAGTTTAGGATTATTATATGCAGGGGATGTTTTAGGGGGAAATTACAGGTGAAAATGAAAGATGAGTGTCACATTAGCATTTAAAAGCTACTTCCATACAGGGAGAAGTGTTCTTAAAATCTGTGCGTGTGTGCTGTAGGAGTCAGTTTCACTGTTTTTGACAGTATTTCCTGATCTTTCTCTCTCTCTCTCTCTCTCTCTCTCTCATCCTTCTGTTCGCTCATCCATTACAGCATCCCTAGAGCACAATAATTCTGCTCTGTTAAACGAGTGAAATATTGGGCCTGTCACAAACCTCATCGTTTCAAAGACCTGGTGCTCAACATTTAGACCATCTGACAAAAGACCAGAATTTCCTGTCAGCAGGCTGCTGTGCTGATGTTCATACTATAGTTTTTAAAAATATTTCTTTGGTCAACCAGCTCAAATCCTATTCCTGCTAACAGGAAACATTCTCAGAACGTTGGCTACTGTTCTCTAAAAGTTCTCAAAGTTATCAAAAAAGTTCTTGTAGTAATGTTAGTAGAATGTTTTTCTAACATTATGTATCATATCAAAAACTTTATTTTTAAGTTGTTAGTGGAACATTTTAAAAACATTACAGAACTAAAAAAATTTTTTGAATAATGTTTTTTTAACCAAACAATAATGTTAATACTATGTCTAAAAAAACAGACGTTTGGAGCATTCTTGAAAATTTAAAAATAATGTTTTTAATGTTTTTGTAACTTGATGGAAATGTTACAGAAACATTCTTATAACCTAAATTGTTAGCTGGGATGCTGGTTGACCAGCCTCACTAGTTATGCATTGCTGATCACCAGTTTAGACCAGCTTGGAAATTCATGGTTTATGCAGGTCTTTTAGCAGGGGATGATATTATCAGAAAACTCAGCGGATGATTAATGTGTTATATAGCATGTGTTCAGCATTTCAACAGTGCATGCGTTGCATAACATCAGAAAAGTTATAGTATGATAAATAATAAGATAAAAAATGGTCATTCATTTCATCATTGTGCAGGTAGATTTGAAAACAGATGTTCTTAACACATTGTATTTTATTACATCTAAATATTATAAGTCAATGCACGACCAATGAGATTCAAAAAACATACACAAGGAACAAAAACATACACAAGGCTGATTTATATTCAAGCGATCGCTTAGAGACATTTGAATAATGACCATGAAGATACATACATCAGCTATTCTTAGTGGCCATTAAAATTTGAAATAATACCCTGTGCTTCTCAAAAAAGCTGACAACCGGCATTCTATAATACTGCATGTGATATCTGATGCATACAGTGAAGGGTTATACTGTACCCGCGCTCACATTTCATATTTAAATGCAATACATATTGTCTTTAAAATGTCTTTACAGAGCACAAAATGTTTTAATTAATATGCAATTATTGCATTAAAAAAGCAGATGCGTTTGTCATATTTAATTTATGCAGGAACCGCAAAGTTTCCTACAGGCAGTTTTCAGTAATAGTGTTTTATATCGTCACAGCTGGACTCGAAACCCAGAGCATCATCTTATCACCCCAAACCATTAAAAACCATTATGACAGTCCTGGAACTGTATAATGCAAATGATCTAAACTACACATCAGCATTTACAAGTTTTGACAGTAATATACTTGATCAGAAAAGTTATAAAACCAACTACTTACAGGCTGTATCTGTCAAGGTGAACATTTTTAATAGCTACTTTTTAAACAGCCTTTTTAAGCATTTTATTTTATTACACAAATAAGCAAATACTACCTTGGAGAAGGTAAATGCTAATTTATGGTAAACAGTGTGTAGCTTTGTTATGTTGCATATGGTAAAATTTAAAATCAGTCTTGGTCATCATTGTTGTTTCATTTATATTCAGGTCCCGCTGGTGACAACAGAATATTTTATGATGCCGTCTTCAGTTGAGACCAATTAGTGAGGAAAAGCGATTGGAACACTCTACATTTGCAGAAGATGTGGGTGGCATGCAAGGTTATCAGTACCACAAAGACCAAACAGCCTACAGACTACATCACAATTACTGCCTCTGCTCCTCACCGAACACAAGTTTGTACACCAACAAATGTTGTATTAACATTGTTTTTTTTAATTCTGTGATGTTTTTTAAATGTTCCACTAACAACTTAAGAATAGTGTTGCTGATATGCAGTATGTATAATGTTTAAAAAACGTTCTACTGTTGTTGCTGCACAAACTTTTTAAAAACTTTTAAAGAACATTAGCCAACATTCTGAGAACGTTCCCTGTTAGGTAGGAAACCAGGAACAGAGTTACTTTGCCGGTAGTGTTTCCTAAATTAGCTTTTAACAAACATCTATAAAACATACACCCAAACAATTTGTGCATTACTGTATTACATAATACCGACCTAGTCATCAGTGACTGTCTAGTCAAGTTAAATTACAACATTCTGGTCACGTGACAGAAAGACTGTTGGTGGGAAAAAATGATGCATAGTTTCTCTCAGGATTGACTGGACCTGACCTGGTCATGACACCGATGGTTTAACTTCACATGAGACATCAGTCATCATTTTCATGAACCATCAACTCATTGCATAACCTCTAAACTGCTATTATTATAATCCTGAACCCTGTTGTGACTTGTTCTGATCTGTGTAAATCAGTTATGTTTTTAATCCATCACATATTTAAACATTCCATAAAAAAACTACTGTCTAAATAATCCCTAAAAACAAGTTGAAATTAAAAGATTGAATGTATTGTTAGTTTTATCAGTGTACTGGGAAACTTCAGCGAAACCATTAAATACTAATACTTCTGAGAAATATTACAAAATATCATCAAATATATAATTATTAGAAGCTGTTTCCTGCCCTGTGTCAGAAGTTATTGTCTGTATAATGGAGACTGCAGGGTACGTTTTTCTTTGTTTGGCCAAGTTACAGAGATAAGAAAAAGAACCAGCAAGTAAGGTGGTAAAGTTTTATTTTTTTAAATTACTTTTGGGTGTGAGTTTTGTTTTTTCGTTGGGAGAAGCTGTTAGTCATATTAATCATGAAAGTTACAGGTCCTCTGTTGAGCTAAGTTTGGTCATTTTATTTCACTGTTGATTTCATAAAGTATAAAGAAGAGAGTGAGACATCAGATCCTATTTAACACTTTGATCAGTGCAGTTTAAAGTTGAATTTAAAACTTTTTTTACCCTGAACTCAATTTTTTGTTTACCTGAAAACACTTATCTTGGAAACATCTTGGGAACATTTCTTAAACATTGTAAACAGTCAGACCACCATGACAAAAATCCTGCAGGACAGATGGCAGCGACACGACTGGCATATTTATGAAATCATGATGACATAATTAGATACACTAGATAGAAGCCTTGTACCCAGCAAACAATTTTAGGTTGTGAGAGCGTTTCCCAAACGTAAAGTAACAAAACTTTCAAAACATCCAGATTGAGACGTTGCATTAACATTATGTCTTGGTTATATAAACGCTATTCAAACATTTTTTTAATTCTATAGCATTTTTGAAATGTTCCATTAACTACTTAAGAATAATGTTTTGATATGTATGATATATTTTTGATAACATTGTGAGAACTTGTTGAGAACGTTAGCGAACATTCTCAGAAGATTCCCTGTTAGTTCCTTATTTAAGTGGTTTAAGGACTGTCATGGTTTGCCTGTGAATTTTACTGATGTAATATATCACAGTTCAGGAAGTCATTTTTTGTGCATGAAACAGTCAGAAAGCTGTTATCTTTCCTCGTTTTAACATATTCCTCATTCTTCTCCTCCAGGTTGTTTATTATGGATTCTACAGCTGCTGCTTGGATGGATTTGTACAGCTTCACATTTTATCTCTGTAGCTCAAGGCTAGTTTCTGATGAATCACAGGAGATCAATGAGAGAGGTAAATTGTTCTTTGTCAGGTTAGGCATCAAATACAGAACAGATCTTTTGCAAAAGCATTTGTGATCACGGCTTGATTTACTGCACACACACTGTGATAACAAAGACACTTGCAGGCCCTTCTTGTTTAACCTTTGAAGAACAATGAGAGCAATGAATGGGAGAGTTTGGCTTGGCTTTGAAAATCTTACCATGTAAACTCCACACATTCCGGTATATCAGGTTTCTGCAAATGGAGAAACAGATTCCCAGAGCACTGTTCAAATTCTCTCTGTTGGTAACTGTTTGAAAATTAAAGGACATGGGAACCTTCCACAGACGATTATGTTCGTGACAGGAGAGTCTGATCAACACGGCTAATTACATTTTCTGATCTACACAGGTGTTAAACATACACAAGATCCAGTTTGCATCTAAGATCAATCACTCAGTTTGTAGTTTGTGATCAAAAGCTCCGCCCATGTGTTTCTTTTTATGTGCCAGTTTTGTACAGCGAGAACTTCAAACGCACTTTTTTTAGGAAGTCAAACGTGGAAACGTTTGGTGCCATAACAAATGCTAAATGAATGCCTGCACAAATTAATAGTGAAGTGTCGTGCTTGGTTGGATTTCTTTAAAATCTATGAATGAAGAGCTTTAATTGGCTAGGTGTTATTTATTTAGTGAAAATCACTGCTTTTAGTATTACTCATACTTACTGTTATGGATTTGGACGAACCCCCGGTCACATGAATTATACTTTGGCACATAACTACTTTCTCACCGTTTGTGCTACAGAAATGAATCACACTTCCCATCATGCACCTGCCTGAGTAGTGATATGCAATTACATTTCAAAGCAATTAGTTTTACCATATACTTATATTCCATATTCGGGGAAACAAAGTAGGAAAATGCCACACACATTAGAAGGACCCAGCTCAGCTGACAAGGGAAAATTCTTAGAACATTGGCTAATGTCATCTAAGAGTTATCAAAAAAACATGTTTTAATGTTATATATCAAAAATATTATTCTCAATTTGTTAGTGGAATGTTTTAAAAATATTACAGAATTGAAAAGTTTGAATAACGTTTTTACAACCAAGCAATAATGTTAATACATCTAAAAAAACACATTTTGGACATTTTGAATGTTCCTAGAACTGAAAAAAATGAGTTTATAATTATTACTTCATTTTGTTGTATATGTTAATTGTGTTATCAATTGGCTTTATGCATACGGTTGATGTGATAGCCCCCCAAACACAACAACTACAAATGCTCCTCATTTCATTTTCCTCTGTTGCATGACTCTAATGTTTGCAGTCGATCTCACTCTGTTCAGAACATGACTCTACAGCTTCATCTTTCACATCTGCCACTCTCCATTCTGAAGATATATTGCCTCTGTCATCAGCTGTGAGTCTGAGGAAATATGCACTTTTTTATTTTCTTCTCCATTACATCTAGCTCATGCGAGGAAGCACGGCTGCCCAAGAATGACTGATTTTGCACTCAATAGATCTCCAATCTCCAAGAAGATTCATCAAATGTCTCTGCAGGAAAGTATGAGAAGCTCAGCATTGATTTTCAGATACTTGGCAGGAAGTAAAGTGGAAGATTTCACATCTCACTGAGACTGAAAAACAGGTCTGATAGATAAATTGAAAGCTGGGGCTGCACGGCGAGATGCAAATGTTGCACTGCTTCTAAACGAACATAATAGTTTTTAATTATCAAAGTGCAGTCAGATCTTTGCCAGCTTATTGTGACTTTATTGGCATCACATCTGCTGTCTGGCCAGATCTGTGGACCAGGATCAAGTCAAAGAAACGAAGTGGCAGTGGTTGAATATTTGCAAAAGTTTAATGTTTACACTTCACGGTCTTAACAATCGTGTTGAGCAAAGTTGCATTTCACAATGTTTTCCCAATATTATGGTCAAGATTACCTTCCTATATTACTTTGGTGACATTTGTGGTTTTCTACCATCATTTAATTTGAAAGCCCATCAGTTATTTAAAAGCCCATGTGTTTCTCTAAAGGTCATTTCACTTGAAACACATTTTTGTGTTTTATTGTGCTGGTTTTCAATTATTATAGGATGTAACAAAACACCAGACAAATGTCTTTCACTGTAGCACCGTGTCATGCGCAAACTACGTGCTTCTTATATAAACCCTCATTTAAACAAATGTGGGTTTATAAAACGCAGTGGTTAAAAACAGTTTCACCATTACAGACTGTATAACATGCGGCTAATCATCGTTACTTCCTCCGGCAGCTATAGAAAGCATTTCAAAAGGTCACACTGTTAACTCTGTGTCCACAAGTTGAGAAACACGTTTATTGATCTTAAACGGATTACAGCTCTGTAGATGGCCGAATGAGGCGACTCTCCACTATTACTCTCAGAAAATGTTAGTGCCAACTCATAAACAGCAATCTGCTTTCCATCAGTGTATTCAGAGCACACAGAGTGGGGACCACAATCCATTGCTGTGTATTGCTGGTAACTGACATCAGAAATGCAAGACATGTAGCTACAAATCCCTCCTGTGAAACAATTTACTTGTGGTTATTGAATTAATGCTTATATAACGCTAAAAGTTTAGAGGTAAAGAAGTTTTGTATTGAATTGTTTTTTGACATTTTACTCGCAGCAGAAACACATTTAGGACTCAAATCGCATAAACGTGCGTGTCTGGACTCCTCAACCACCTACAGGGCTGTGAATTGTACTTCAAAATGAGACTAGATTGGCTCTTCTGAGCATGTATGAGTCACCCAAATGCCGTCTATCACAACAATGCAATTCTAATTAAAAAAAACTTGCTTTTCCCCAACAGTGCAAGAAGAAGAGACATTCAGTGATTAGATTTAACTTGTACTTTGGCATTTGCAAGTATTGTGTGTTCATAGTAGGTGGGGAGCTAAAATTGGATGTGCATTATATATAAATGGGTTGCTGGTAGAAAAGAGCATAATTGTGCATGTGAGGACACTGATGGGAAAGTTTGCACGTGGAACCTATCTACTGTTTTTAATACTTACACCTCAGCGCAGCTGAGCTCCAAACACGCACATTTGATGGCTGCTGTAGTTTTAAATCTCAGATACTGACATTGATGTAGTGATATGTAACATCAAAACAACGTTCTACTCACGTTATTGCAAAATGTTTTTATAACTTTGAGAGAACTCTGAAAGAACGTTAGCCAATGTTCTGAGAATTTTCCCTGTTAGCTGGGAAGAGGGCTTGATCAAATAAACACAGTCAGTGGTTTAGAAAGATACGTTTTGGATTTTCAGATTATTTGTGATAAGAGACTTAATTTCAAGGTAAGTCAATCATTTAACATCAGTTTGAAATATCTGTGGAAACCTACGAAGACTTTATATGTTTCTCTTTACGGCTAGTTCATGTTACTGTTGTTTTTAGCACGCGCTTTTAAAATTTTACAGACTGATTTATAACCTGCAGAATGATAGTTAAAACAACCTGAGGCCGTATAAACAGACAGGACGTATCAGACGAGTAACCAGCAGATGATTTAAGGTGTAATACATCAGGCCTGTTCTCTTCATTCCTCTTCATCCCCAAATTCTCTTCATTCCTCACTCCTCTCTGGTAGTTTATTCTTTCATAGGCTTATTCAGTCAAACACGAGTGTGTCTGTATCATGTTATATATGTAAACACACGTGTACCAGTGGGTCCTACCCAGTTAACAGGGAACATTCTCAGAATGTTGGCTAACATTCTCTAAAAGTTCTCTCAAAATTATTAAAACCTTTCCTGCAGTAACATTAGTAGAACTTTTTTAACCTTATACATCATATATCAAAACGTTATTCTATAGTTGTTGCTGGAATGTTTTAAAAACATTGCAGAATTAAAAAAAGTTTAAATAACGTTTTTGGAACCAAACAAAAAAATTAATACAACATCTAAAAATGTTCCTAGAACATTCAAATTATTTTTAATGTTTTGTTACTTAATGGAAACGTTACAGAAATGTTCTTAAAATCTTTGTTAGCTGGTTAAGGCTTTCTTAGGGTCTAAGAATTCATTGGTTTGATTCCAAAAAGTAATGCAAGGAAGACTAAATCTTATGATATCAGTGTTTTATAAACATGAGTGAATACATTACTTCAAATCCGGCTGCTTAGGAGTTTCTGAGATATTCTCCAAAAGCTATTAAACTGTTAACATTATCAGTGTTTTCATTTTATCAGAGAGGAGTTATCACGATGAAGAGAAAGCTAGAAAAAAAGAAAAGAAAAAAACAACAAAAACAACCTTATCCGAACTATGTATGTTTGTTTTGGACAACAAGTACGAACTCTAAGCTGGACGGTGGCCTGTACAGTTAAAATATATTTGTTGAGGTTTTGATAGAATGCTCCTCTTTGTTTAGACAATAATTGTTTCATTGTTGTTTTGTTTGTTTGTTTAACACAAACAAATTGTCACAGGTGGTTATACTATAAAGCTTACAAAGAAATTAACAAAAACAATTTTTATTAATATTTAATGTTAATGTTTAATATTTAAACAGGGAAACACACACCTCAGCACTGACGTGAGACAGGACAAAGGAACATGGAAACACAAGGTGTGTAAACACAAGACCAGATGAGGAACTAATAAGTTAATTAACTGACAACAGATGAACTAAATGAGACTAACAAGGGAAAACTGGGCCACAGGACTGACCCAAAAAACACAAAGAACAGAACCTGCATGTAACACTTGCTAACCTGCTTAAAACAGAGCTAATAATCAAAAACAGATCCGGCCCTGCAGGAAACAGACTACAGGACGTATAAACCCCTTCTAAACCACCTAGCAACACCACAGCAACCACCCCGGACACACTAGCAGTGTGATGAAGAGATGTGCGAGGGCAAACATTACCCACATTTCGTCAAAACATGTACGATCTTTATTTTTAAACCAGATGAACATCAGGCTTAATTTTTTTCAGAGGTCTCAAGAGAAGATTTAGTGGCAGACTAGGAATTTTTTCCATAATGCTCTCACTAAGCTGATGCCATACTGGAAGCTTTTATGGCCACTAATTTAGGTCCCCAGAAATCTCTCTGAGCTTTTGTTGCTATTTACATCTTTATAATTCTCGTCCGTTCTGCCTCTCTCTCCTGCTTCACTCACACAGCCCTGAAAACATAGACAGTCATGCAGTTAGAATCACAGTTACACAGAATATTAGCACTATCATACAAGCACTACTAACTACAAGCGCTATCGTATATAATAAACAATACATGTAATCAACATAAATATTAAACCAAGGGACACCGGCAAACAAATTACGTTAAAGCTTTTTATAAAAAATGTTTTCCAGAACAGTATTCAACAACTTTCTGTCCCAGTTTTTAACACTAGAGTTGATTTTATGGCCAATGTTTTTCTTGTCAGCAATCATATTTTGGAAGGTGACAACTGAAAGATGTGGTGAGCAGAATGCGAGATTCCCAAACTACAGCCAATCCTTCTTTCCACGGATCAGATAATGCTTTGAAGTTCTCCTTAATCACACATGATATACGTGCTGTTGTACCAGACGGCTGTGTGTAAAGATGGACTCATCGATAGAGACATAGCACTGCATCATAAGTACAGCCGTCTCAACATCATCAGAAAAAATATTCCTGCTATGTAGTGTTTACCTCCCACTCGAGGTCCCGGAAAATTATGGCTATCAGGAACCCAAAGGACTGTGTAGATTACAGTTACACAAGCATAATTATCCTGTATTTCTGGCACGTTGGGCCTGTCCTGTCCTTTCTCTTTTCATCGAGCACGTACACAACATCACATTGATTAGAACTCGTTTTCTAAAGTAGAAAACAGCACCCGGTTATGGCCTGTGCACATCACACAACACAATAACATACAAGAAAATCGCTTCTCCATTTCTGAGGCGCATTGTTGCGGGTTTGCATTTGTATGCGTTAAATGGAAAGAGTTTTTTAGACCCGTTTGACAAATATTGCTTTTTTATGAAAAGAAGCTTTTATCTTTTCCTGTTTGGAATGCGAAGCTGGTTATAAAAACGTTTAACGGCACGGGGAATAAGTGAAAGGCAAAATGATTCCTTCCCACAAGTGTCTGGACTACTGTAGAGTCTAACTCTTTATCTGAAGGGAAAATCTGTTTCCCTTCAGATAGACGTGTGGTGATCCCAAACTGCTGTCTTCAGGGACTGCAGTACAGTTCAGCCCACTGCTAAGCAGAGCTTGTGCATGAAGATTTGAATGAAAAACTTTACAATAATTGTAAATACTGGTGGTAAACAATAAACCAACAAATTCTTCCCATCAGTTTGATAAGAAAATCAGATTAAACATCTGCGTCATTTTTAACCACTGCTCTGCTCTACATTAAAATTTTGGTTTTACTGAGCTATACAAGTATTTGTCCAAATTCATGGCCGCAATATACACAGTGAAGCAACATTTAGTAATCAGAGTTTACAAAACCTTCTATTTTTGGATTTCAATAGTAGAGACTTCCAATTAACTCTGTAGCTAATTAGTTATGTGCAACCAAACCGCATGTATGACCTAGTAAAGATACACAAGCCTAGTAAAAGGAACAGCAGGTATTAGAGTTTGTATGGTGTAATTAACTGCAATCAGTGCATTAGAAATGATCTCACTCTGATGGGTGATTTTGTGCAAATTACAGTGTCGCATCAGATAATTAACTGTCAGGAGGATTGAAGATTGAATATGATGTTAAAGCAAATATAATTAGGTTTACACACAAATGTTGCATCATTCCAACTATGAAAAAAATTCTGTGAATTGTGTATAATTCTTTTGACTTTTTTGTTGAATTAATGCCAAAAACTAATTCTTTAGTTTTTTTTTGAAGTAGGTGCAAAGAATGTTTCTGTTTGCTGTACAGCATGTCTGAAAATGCAGTGTTTCAAAAACACCGGCCTCCATTTTGTATCTGTGCACTTATATCACATTTGATCTCTTATTATTAAGTGTTGGTTTGAAATTCTGGCTGGCCGTCCTAGTGCTACACTACAAATAAATTCTGTTCTCCTTTTTAGAAAGCAGTGGTTCAGGATTAGGGTGTATATTAATAAATTAATATAACATTTCAACATTATTCCATATGTAAATATTTTACTCTGTGCACATCTAGAATTTCTCACTTGATTAAGATGGCTATTGTTAGTGTCCCTTTTTCTTATCTGTATATTGAGAATACTTATAATAATGATGAAATCAAGGGCAGTGATTTTAATTGCCTCTCACTGTGAAAGCTTATAGGATAAGTGATTATTGAATGACTGTTATTAGTGCAAACTGCTAATCAACTCATTCAGCCAAGAAAGAACGAAAGAAAGAAAGAAAGAAAGAAAGAAAGAAAGAAAGAAAGAAAGAAAGATGTACAAATGTTTTAAGACAAACATATGAAAACAAGAATATCCTTTATATATCCATTTGGTTGAGAACTGTTTTGTATAGGTGTAAAACTAATGCTTTGTCTTCCAATAAGACTAGAACTGATATGAATATTATTAGTCATGATAAACAATTGTCGGTTTAGTTTATCAGTTAGTTTATCTTTATTAGATAAAACGTAGGATTGACATCCTTTTGGCTGCTGTGACCCAGCCAGGCAAACAAAGATTTTAATACCCCCTTCCCTCACTGGTTTAAATTCAGCATCTTACTCAGCAAAAACTCTTGCAATGGAGTCAAGACAGCCGTAACTCTGAAAAACAATAAAAACAATAGGACTGTCTATATTGGATTTGTCTGGTGGGTCCACAAGAGAGACCACAAGTCTGAGACCACAAGTACGCCCCCTTTTCAATTTCCTTCTTTCATTTCATATTGTATGAGAAGAATAACAAATAAAACTTAACATTAATTACAGAATATTTAGCATTTTCAATAGCCCTTATTTTCTGTAATGATGAATTATGCTAAACTTAATGCTCTGTGTTTTCCTATAAAAATGTTGTGTTTACTAATTATAGTTAACCATAACGTATATCTTTGCTTTAAATTTTTCAAACTTTTAAAAATGCAGAAACTTTCTGAGTTAGACTTGAAATCCAGATATTAAACATGGTTTTGGATTTTGCAACCTGCTGTATATTAATCAATATGTATGAACTGATAGGAATCTGAGTGGCCTAGCAAGTTTCAAATCTGCCCCGAGTGAAAAACATGAAGCATTCTCAAACTCTTATCACTTCATGACCTCTAAAACGTGTTTAAATTCAGTTTTACCTCACGTGACAGGTCATTAGCCATACAGTAAATACACAGCTGACCTTCTGTAGGCTGCAGTTCTCATAGGGGTAAGTTGTCACAATGCAAACCTTACACACAGTAGAAATACCCCGGTGACACATTTCACGGCTGACAGCTAAACCCGATCACCCTTACCGGGTCACACATTAACTGTTTACTGTTTCTACATATATATATATTACAAACATGTCCAAAATATATTTGAATATTTCAGCGCCGCACATCGCCACCGAGTGGCAGAAATGTGTGAATGCAACGCGACGGGACGCATCCACCCAGCGCGCTGATAAAACTGCGCTCCGTTTTGCGCGTTTGCACACAACGTTACTGTGTCCGACCTACAAGATTAAGTAAACGCTACAGTATTGCTATATATAGATAAAACTTCATTTACAAGCCAAGACATACAAAATGGACTCCTCTTGAGAGATTTTGGGTAGGTGCTTTTCAGTTGTCCTTTTCGCAATAGTCTGAAAATTTTGCCTATTTTAAAATACACTAAATCTTAATATTAATTAACATTAATTACTGTTTATTTTTGGCTAAGACAATACAATGCGTTCCCGGTCTTTGTTAATTTTAATGTAAAACATATAGAAGGGCATTGATAAATATTTCTTAAGATAATGTTTTCATACGTCAATTATATGTTCTGCATTATTTGTCACATTGTTTGCCACATAAGTCATACAAACTGAATTAACGTTGAAATAATTGTAAGCCTCTATGCTTGCGTCATATGCTCCACCTGAAATTACCGCTATTTTATTTTGCAGCGATTCGTTTAACAGGATTTTCCGTGATCGTCGACATACGGTGTTCAGTGTACAGCATAACACCGTTTTTCTGCAAATGCATAAAGATATATAGAGATTTAAAGGCAGCAGAGCGGCGCACGTGGCCCGTGGGAGCAGTGCGCTCGGAGACGCATTTTACGCACGATGGAGAGTCCGCTGAAAGACACTGTTTTCTGCTCCTTTAACGACTCGTGCTTGAATTCCAGCAGAGAAAACGACAGCACGGGAGGGAATCAAACCGTAAACCCTCTGAAGCGCAACGAGGAAGTGGCTAAAGTTGAAGTGACAGTCCTGGTTCTCATCCTGTTGTTCGCGCTCGCCGGCAACCTGTGCGTCCTTGTGGCTATCCAGACGAGCAAACACGGCCAGTCGCGGATGTATTACTTCATGAAACACCTGAGCATAGCGGACCTGGTGGTGGCCGTTTTTCAGGTGCTCCCTCAACTTATCTGGGACATCACTTTTCGCTTTTATGGACCGGACATCCTGTGTCGGCTGGTGAAGTACCTACAGGTGGTCGGCATGTTCGCGTCCACTTACATGCTGGTGCTGATGTCTGTAGACAGGTGTCTGGCTATATGGCAGCCGCTCCGGTCCTTACGCCGCAGAAAGGACCGTTTTTACGTGATCGGGTCGTGGATTTTGAGCCTGGTTTTTAGTTTACCCCAGGTGTACATCTTCTCGCTCCGAGACATGGGCGACGGCGTGTACGACTGCTGGGGAGAATTTGTGCAGCCCTGGGGCGCAAAGGCGTACGTCACTTGGATAAGTCTCACCATCTATGTCATTCCTGTGGCCATATTAAGTGTTTGTTACGGTCTGATAAGTTATAAAATCTGGCAGAACTTTAAGCTGAAGACTCGACGGGAACAGTGTCTGTCTCTGACTCCGCGGCCAGCCAAAGGCACCGCGCTGTCACGCGTCAGCAGCGTCAAACTCATTTCCAAGGCCAAGATCAGGACGGTGAAAATGACGTTTGTGATCGTCCTGGCTTATATTATCTGCTGGACACCGTTTTTCTTCGTTCAGATGTGGTCAGCCTGGGATCCAATGGCACCAAGAGAAGGTAATGCAAGAGCCCAGCTAACAACTTTACGTTGTAAGAACGTTTCCGTAACGTTTACATTAAGTAACATTAAACGTTAAAAGTTCTAGGAACCTTCTAAAGTGTAGTTGTAGATGTTGTTTTAACGTTATTGCTTGGTAATTGCTTGGATACATAATCCATAGCTAATAAGCAATTGAAGAGAGGCTAGCAATAGCAGGCTAGCTTTAAAAGCTTCAGAGCGTTCTCCAAAGCCACGCCCCCAATACACATTAATTCATATACAATTAAACAGGCAAGTAGGACATCCTATCATTCCATTTGGACCAGATGCAAAGATTGGACAAATGTTTTGTGGTTCCTGCTTCTTCCATATAAGATATATATTTATATAAATGTATTTAAACCACTTTACTTGGATGTGAAAAGACTTTCCACCAACATACCAATAAATATTTGTGGAAAAATTGCCTTCCCTGCCTTTAAAACCTATCAAACGTCTTTTTGTAAAGTGTTTGTCTTGCTTTGGTTTCTCTGCTAGAACAACTTAGTGACTTTGAGGGAAACTGAGTTCATCCACTAATCACTAGCTGGTTAAACTAGTTGGTTAAAGTTGCAAAAATGGCACAGAAAAGTGGTCTAACATCATTTGTCTGTAGATTATATGTTGTTTTGTTTTTGCTGTATGTAATTATTCTTGGTAATTGCTTGTGGTGTTCTCAGTACTTACTATCAACTGTAGTGTTATTGTAAAGCATTAGGCAAAAAATGCAAGAACCCTAAAATATTTTTGGGGCCACTGTAACCCTAGCAAAATATTCTTTGAGGTCAAGATCAGGGTGACCCTTTTATGAGCCAACAACATGTCTGAAACATTCCCAACCTCATAGTCAGTAAGTTATGCAACCCTCTGGTCTCGAATTAAACAACAGAGCAACAAAAAGAGCATAATAAAAAAGATGTATATTAAACAGAAGATACATGTTATTTACAGTAGAAAGTATAGGATGCCACAGTTACTCAATATATACCTAAATGGAGATGTTTTTTGAAGTAACTGATAACTGTATGTTTATTTTTTATATTCTCCCCCGTACCCATCATCTTTTCTTTCAGCCTCATAAACATTATACTAAAAGCTGACTAATGGTTGCATAAACCCAAAGATAGCTCTCAGGAATAAAAACAAGCAAACCCGGATGGAAATGGGAGTCTCAAAATAGAAGCTCAAGGGCCCTCAGGTGGTTTAGGTCAAAGGAAATGTAGCGTGACATCAAAGGGTCTCTTGTTATCCTGATCTGATCCACAGCAGTACCACTGCCCTGTAATCTCATAACATCATTGGTAAGGATGGAGTTATCAAACCCTGAATGAAGACAACTGCAAGGAGAACTATCTGTTAAAAGTTTTCTTTTTCTTGAACTATGTTCTCAGCTAACAGGACATTTTCTCCAAACGATGGCTGACATTCTCTGGCTAAATCATTCTCTAAAGTTATCAAAAATGTTCTTGCAGTAATGCTAGCAGAACTATTTTAACATATATTCATATAAACATTATTTTTAAGCAGTTTTTTGGAAAGTTTTAAAAACGTTGCAGAACTTAAAAAAAGTTTGACTAACGTTCTTATAATCGTATAACTTTATAAGCTTTCTACAACAATAATACAACTTTTAAAACGCTGGAAATTTTAAAGACTCCTAGAACTTTCACAATAACATTTTTAACATTTGTGTTATCTAATGGAAGCGGTAGGGAAATGTTCCTACAACCTAAATTGTTAGCTGGGATTGACCGTGTTGACTCTTTCGTATAGAAGTTTACTCTTGCTTCTACTGAAGCATGTGAGATGCTCCTCTGGGACATTCTCAGATCATTCTGGGATAACTTGAAGCATCAGGCTTTGCGCAAACTTGTGGAGTCCATGCCAGCTTCAGTGTTAAATGTCAAACTTGGGTTATAAATACTGAGTTCATTTTTTTGTTTAACTTTTAACTCCAGTTAATGCTGATATAATATCATTTGACCACAGATATGCAAACAGCCTCTTTTCAGCTAACAATTTTAGATTTGTAATAACGTTTCCCTAGAGTTTCCATTAAGCAGCAAAAATGTTAAAAATATTGCTTGGTTAAAAGAACACTATTCAAACATTTTTAAATTCTATAATGTTTTAAAATGTTCCACTAATAATGTTCTTGATATATGATATATAATTTAAAAAAGTTCTGCTAATGTTACTGCAAGAATGTTTTTGATAAAGTTAAAAGAACTTTTAGAGAACATTAGTCAATGTTCTGAGAATGTTCCCTGTTAGCTGGGAACATTCTCAGATTCCAGTAACTTCAGTGAAAAGAAATCTCATTGTTACACAACACAGTGACGTTCAACAGAATTCTGTGTTTTCAGCAGGAGAAGACAGTTCTGTAGAATGTCACAGAACACTTTCAAGGAAGAATAAACATTTTTTTAAATGTTCGGGTCTCTTAGGGTTAAATTACAGAAGAAAATATAGTCAGCTAAGAATTTTAGGTTGTCAGAATGTTTCCCTAACATTTTCATTAAGTAACACAAACATTTAAAACATTTTGAAAGTTTTATGAACATTCAAAACGTCCAGTTTTGAGATTTTTAATTAACGTAATTGCTTGTTTATAAGAATGTTAACATTTAATCAAACATTTTGTTAATTCTGTAACATTTTTAAAGTGTTCCACTAACAACATAAGAATAAAATTTGTTACTGCAAGAATGTTCACACATTATATGTATTGCAAAAGTTGCAAAGACTACCTAATATAACTTCTTTTTTATCTTATCCTTTACAGCGCTGGCGTTTATCATTGCTATGCTCCTGGCCAGTCTCAACAGCTGCTGCAACCCCTGGATCTACATGTTTTTCGCCGGTCATCTTTTCCGGGATCTCATGCAGCGCTGCATTATGACATCACAATGTGGGTGTGACAGGAAGTGGAGATCCGGGAACCAATCAGGCGCTGGCGCGGTGAGAAGCTCCAGCAGTCAGAGGAGTGTGACACAGACCTCAACCACATGATACAGAACCTGAAGTATGTGTAACCTTCACATGGACAGAACTGTAAGATAATATAAGCTAAGAAATTATGTCATTGTTACAGGTGTAATAATGTGACGCAGACCTCAGCAAACTTTGCAAAGGATAATTTCCAAACCTTTTGAGCTATGCTCTTTAATTTAAATGAATTCTCAAGTGCAACAAAATGTGACATTTTGTACATGAACTAGTCAGCGTGCTACATATTTACATAGATAAAAGATTGACATCTACCACAGGTTATTTTCAGTTTCATGTAAAGTTTTACGTCTAAGCATTCAGGTGGCTGTTTGAATAACCAAACATTTGACACAAAACAGACATATTACGTTCTGGACAGTGCTTGAAAAAGTGCTATTGAAACGTATACCATTGAAAAATATGGCGTGTTTTGAGTGTGTGTGTCTCTTTAAATCAGGCACTTGTGTCATTCTAGCTATTGTCATATGAAGTATTGAATGGTACTTTATAAGTACAAATATCATACATTCAGAATCCGCACTTGAGGGTGAGTGAATGGCATCTTCAGTTTAATGTAAACGTTCTTTCTCGTGACGTTTCAGTAGTTTCTGTTCAGCATTGTGCCTACATCAGTACTTTGTAAAAAGTAATACTGTACACAGCAGTTCAGAGAGGCTGTCACTGTGACACACTTGACAGAAATATAATCTTATTTATTCATCTGTGTTCCAACCAATGCATTTGACTTATGTGGGTTTGAATGTACGTGAATGAATGAATTCCTGATGGAAAACTGTATTACAGAACATATATCTCTCATTGTTTCTCATAGGACAGGGATTTATTATATAGCTGGTGAATTTTAACATCACATGCTGAAAAAAATATTGCTACAAATTGATTTTTAAGGTGAATGGGGGCAGACAGTTGAGCTTTCTCCATTACCGTGGCGATACAGTCATCTTATATACTGTAAATAATCTGTAATTTATTCTCAATATGAATTTAATCATTTTTTCAGGACTGAAGCCTTGCATTTTTAAAATGGAAGCTATTGTCTGTGCAATTGACACGTGCTTGGATTTAAAAAAAATGTTTTTTGACGAAATAAACAAATAATCAGAACTGGTGAAGTTCTGCAGTTCAGAGTTTCTACAGCGAGAGTCAATGGTGAGCAGTAGCTAGTATAATATGTTTAGAAAAAATTCACCAATTAAATAGATTAGTTGCATTAGTGGAACATCAGAGTACTCAAGAAATGTAAAAATGCTGTTTTCTTCAGCATTGCACACTTTTTTTCAATTAGCAGAAAATAAGAAATATAAAAAAGCAGGACTAAGAGTTGTTTTTAAATGTATAAGGAGTCTGTGTCCAAATATTGAAGGATAGTTACAAACACCACAAGTTCACACTCCATAAATCAATTTTATCAGTCATATCTTAAAAGTTTAGCTGGGGACAAAAGCGCACAGACATTTAATTAAAAATTCATTATATAACCGTCATTATAAGTAAAACTTCATCCAGGGTGCTTTATTGAGAAAGCGCTGAATTTTTCAGTGCCTTGAATTTTTCCGAGCAGTGCTGAAATTGATTTGACAGTTAATTAAACTCTTAAAGCAAATGATAAAGCTGTCAAGGGTTCATAGAATCTCGTGTAATAAGCATTGTCCAAAATGTCATTTAAATAACAATGGATACACTCAGAAGTGACAAATTAACATGACCTAATTTTTTCCCTTGTATAACAGTGTTTAAACTGATCTCTCACCACTTGTAATATTTTTAATTCACTAGTTTATTTAATTGTCCTGTGGTGTGAAAAAAGTTTGAAGCTTCAAATAAAATAGAAAGTCGCTTAATTCATGGAAAATGCCTGCACAATAATTATACATTTTTATGCTGTAAATTTATACATTAAATGCTGTAAATTCTCAGCAGTCATTTTGTAGCTTTAAAGCTAACAATTAGTATTTAGCCTTTAGGTTCCCTGATGTAATTTGTGTTACCTAAATACATTGCAAATCGCTAATTGCAACAAACGTTAGTATAAACTGAATATGCATTTATTCCACAGGATCATACAAAAGCTGTTTAAAAGTTAAAACTGTGACCTATCAAGATGAAGGAGAGAAATAATACCAGAATTTTCTTTAAGAGAGCTATGAAGTTTGTTTTGCACTTCTTGGTTAAGGTACCTATTTAAATTCAGTAGGTGTGCCTGAAAAATTGCCTGTCTAAAAATCACCCTTTGTGGACATTTTATTCAAGGAAACTTGAAATGAATCAACAGCCCATAATCATAAACGAGTTCCATTTTTAAAGTCTGCAGACATATGACATGATTTAATGCTATTCTTTTTCATGAAATGACATGAAAATATGATTTCACGTCAGCTGTCCAATAGTGACATCTAGTGTTTCAAAATAGCTTTACAGCACGCTTCCATTTTAGCCATTTCTATAACACAGGTAATGGGTTTGTTGCTTGTATCTGATTAAATAGATTCAGAAGAGGTTATTTAATACACCAATCTGAGTGGAAAAATACACAGCTGACCGGCATAAACTCCACATGAACTTGATGATCCATGTTATCCAAGGATCCAGTTTTAAATTATATGTACATTTTAGAACAATTAAAGTTGGTTTAACCTTTATGTTATATAATGTTTGAAAGGCCATTCCAACATAGTATGTTAATTCAAATGCAAAACGTAATTTGGGATGTGTTGGAAATAACACTGGTGCAAGTTTTCTTAGTAGTGTGAGTGTTTTTGGCTCAAAGAGTGTGTCATGCTCAATAAATTGCTTAACAAATGTGTTGCCTGTGGAACTGCTGTATTGGGACACATACACACAGAATATGATGGTAGTTGCTCTTTACTGGTAAATGAATTGTGTTTAAAACACCATTTGCATGTATCTCTTAGCTAACACACAGTTCAGTTCACATATCCTTCCGTATCTTCTGACTCAGATGTGTTAACCAGTGAAAACATCCAAAATGTGCTGGAGAGACCGCTCAGACTTTCACAGAACAAAAGGAAATTTTGAAATTCATTTTTATTTACAATTCAAGTTTATATGTGGCCAACCTCAACCAGAGGCCAGGTATATATGCAGTCTCTAAACAGAGCAAATATATATAAACATCTACAGCTATTACCCTGAAATCTTATTAATACAGGCAAATTACTTTATCATCCATTTAGTTCATTTGCATTAACGGTATAAGGACACTGCATAACACATTAAACATCCAAATAATTACTGAAAGCTTTGACTACTGTTAACTTTATATAACAACTATTAAAAATGACAACTGAGGCAGCTTAAACTTCAGAACTTACTAATCGTGTCTGTAACACTACAATAAGGTGTCATTCATTAACATTAGTTAATGCATTAACTGTGTTCCTGTAACTCAACGGGTAGAGCATTGCTTCAGCGTAAAGATTGTGGGTTCGATTTCCATGCAATACACAAATACTGATCAAATGATCGCTTTATATCTGCCAGATGAACAAACGTGAACGCTTTTACGCACGTTATTATATTCAGTCCTTTAATTTCACGCTTCAGTTATAAGGGAGCATTTAACACATCTGCCGGTGTTGAGGGTGGGTAACAGTCTTTAGTAAACCATAGCACACAGTTCCCGTTGTAAACAGTAACACCTCTAACACATCTTCCTCCTACCGCTTCCGCCAGTTAACAGCGCGTCATGTGTCTCTGCTGCAAGCAGTCCGGCACGAAAGTTGGCGTTGGCGGCATGGCTCTGAATCTCCAAACCATTATTTTTAATGCTCTGCTGGACATCCACGCAGGTGTAAAGGAGATGTGGACCCAGCACATCTAAAGGGTAAATTACGCGGTTGCCATGAGACTGGAGTGATCTGGGCACTTTTTTAAAGGTAGGTAGCGTGATTCAACCCGGTGCGCAATGGAAACCTCCGCTAGTCACCAAAAGATTATTTAATTAAGTTTGCTTGTTTCTGCTAACGAACTAAACGCATTTCTGTGTCCACTCGGGTGCATGTTAGACGTGAAAGGGTGTTACAGTAAAGTAAGAGTTTACATGGCAAATGGCTGCTTGCGCGCTATTTCCTTTATAAAGCGCCGTTTTCATTACGTGGGTGAACGGATGACAAATGCACGTTGCGCCAATACTGAAATGAAACTCTTTGAAACACAGATATGCCTTAAAGGATTGTTCCTCTTCAGTAGCATAATGTCTCATGATGCATGTATTTAAAATGAGTGGAGATCGCACATAACAGTTCAAGTTTTGGTTCATCAGACCTGTACGCAGCATTCGAGTGATGGAGAGCCCGTCTAAGATTGACAGGCGGCAGGCGTGGGCGCTCAGTAGCCGCCGCAAGTTTACCGTAAGAGAGACGGAAAACCGCAGTTTTGCGGCCGACGATCCGCATTTCTCCCTCCAAGATGACGTCTTTATGGATGGTGAGCATTGGGTTAACGTTTAAAGTTCAGATGTGTCATTCGGTCCATATTGAGAAAGTAGATACATATCTGATTTCCTCTAAGCAAGAGAACAGAGGAAAAACACTATTAAATGTTTTACCTTATACAATGGCCCCATAAAGCATGCAAACACTTAATCCACATTTAATATGTATTCATTTCACATTGTGTGCAGTCTTATCAACCTTTTGTTAAAACAAGTGTCACCTCAGCTAACTATTTTAGGTTGTAAGAACATTTCCCTAACGTTTCCATTAAGTAACAG
>JAZGTK010004957.1:0-23322 GCA_036877625.1 Ambastaia sidthimunki
GTACTAAATCACAATATTTGGTGTATATAACATTGATAAACTCAATATAATTTAAATAAATGCAATAAGTGAAAATGAACGTCCTGTCTGAAGACATGTGACGCGCGATGATGACATCATAGCTTTGTTTACATGTGACCATGAACTGAAGCAAACGTATATAGATCTGTATTGATCTACATAATTTGTCTAAAATGTAATTAAAATGGGCAGAGATGTTGATACATGTTAATATAATGATAATGTTAATAATGATTGTGTGTAATGTATAGGTTTAAGTCAAGAATAATGTATACACATTTTATTAATCTTTTTTTTTTAATCATCTTTTTCATCATTTTTCTCTGAATCCTTCTATATGTTAAACTAATAAACTGTCTTTCCTTTTTATATATTAAGATAATGATTGCCAGTAATCTTATTATAATATAACATCATACATTGTACATGACACAGTACAGCAACAGCAACATGAACCGCCTCTTACTGAGATCACCCGCAGTGTCGGCGAACCCGAGAACGCATTTTAATTGGCTACCGCTCGTGTCAATCATTCGTCTGTTAAATGTAACCTGTGTTCTGATTGGCCACAAGCAGCGCATCTATTTATCCAAAGATCCTATTTGTGAGAAATGTAGGTTAGTGGTGCGACAGTCACACGAAGGAAAGAAAAGTAGGTCAGATACCGATTTCGTTTATGTCACAGTTCCTCACAGACCGGACGTCAAATAAGCGAATTAAAGTGTGATGTTGAGCTGCTCCTGCGGTAAGTGTGACGATCTGACTTCTGAACACTGTCTCTAAGCTTTGCGTTTGGCTTATGGATGAATTTCTGTGCGCTTTTTGTCCTCGCATATTCATTTCAGTAGGAGGAGCATAAGTGACATTTTAGTGACAGCATAAATACATTAGAGTTAATCTAGCACACAACAAAACAATCGTGATCTGACCGATCAAAATAAGTGTCGTGATCATAAGAGAATAAGCAGTTTGTCCGCGTAACCACACACGCACGCGCGCGCGTTCATATGAGGTCAATGTGCTGCGTTCGCCTTTAACATGGCGGTCACTTTCATGTTTGCTGTGCTTGTATTGTAACATATATTTGCATTGTAACATATGATTCTGTTGAGCTGCTCACCCAGCAGCAGTGTTGAGCATGACGAACGGTTGATGATGTTCAGCAATAAGCGGACATCTCGTCAGGCATCTCGTCAGGCTGTTTCTCAGCTGGAGCAACTCAACTCTCGCTCATGAATAACAACCACGCTGAACGTCCTTTTAGATGAATTCTGTCACATGCATTAACATCAGTGTGAGGTCAGTTTCTGAACGATGTGCAGGTGGGAAGAATGTTTCTTCAACATAATGTCAGCGTGGACTGCTGTATGATCTGAGAAAGTGGAAACAGGAAATCTGACCTTTTGTACAAAGGAGTAAATGTTTGTTTAGTGACGTTTATTCCAGCTGTATTGTGTGGTTTCAGATTTCTGGACACACTGTACAGAAAATACTGTCATATACATGTTATGTACACACATTTTATTTTTGTTGACCGTATCTAATGAAACCCTTTTGTTTGTAGTAGTTATGTGGAAAAGCTCTTATAGTGTGATCCGGGTGTGGAGGGTCTCTGAAGTAACTGCATTCCAGAACCTGTTCATTGTCTATCATCAGGGGTTTAGTTTATTCTTTCTGTTTCTCTTTTGGCCGCCTGGATCTTCTTCCATTCATCCACAAAATGTTTCTGCTGTGACTCGTCCCACAGATTCAGACATCACAATGTTTGTGTGTCTGTAACACAAACTGTGTTATCAGCATGAGTGATATCATTGAGGATGAGTTATAATCATTCAATCTAACGGTACTAAAACATCACCAATGCAAGAAATGTTTCATTGGCATATTTAGTTTTGTTTGATTGTAATAAGATGACCTGGTTGTGTTCACTGTTCACTGTCTTTTGATTGTGTCTGATGGTTTTTCTGTGTTTGCAGTTGAGTTTGAAGGATCCTTCAGAGATGTGAAATGATGGTGTTTGTCAGCTGTGCAAACTCGCACGTTTTTAACACTGTGTGAAGTTTAGCTGCACTTAAACTGATACACTTTGAAAAGACAACATCATCACATCTTAGCACGTGTGATTAAACTTCTGCAGAAAATCCCCTAAACAGCGTGAACTCTGTCTCATTGACACTGAAAGTCTCGCTTTCTGCCAGTTGTGTTTCTCTAATCTAAATGTGGCCTAGATCGCATGTTTTCAAGGGTTTCCTGGCAACCAGAGCAGGTCAGTGATGAAGCGGACTCATTTCTGCATGTGTATGTGGGGGTGTGAGAGGGATTTATTCTTTTGTTTGTTGATGATAAGATTGTCTGAACTTGTGGGAGCAGAAACGTTTTTTTTTTGTCAGTTAACATTAATAATCTTTGCTGCTTTGCTAGAAGCAAGAGAGGAATGTGACCTACGGTTAGTTCTCAGGTGTTCTGAGTGGTTGGTAAGATGTTTTGATTGGTTTGTAGCCGAGTGTTTGGGTGGTGACCAGTTTCCTCAGTATAGCTTATGTATGTCGATCTTTCATGTAACACATCAAAGTTCAAGGAGGTGTCCAAACAGATGTGTTGTAGCTCAACTGGCAGAGCATGTGGCCAGCAACACCAGTGTCACAGGTTCAAATCCCAGGAAACAAACAAACTAATGCAAAGTTCTGCAAGTCTACTAACCAGTTCCTGATGTATGCAACAGTATAACAGTGAAATGTGGAGTTTGTTGTCACTGGTGTCTGTCTGTTTTCTTCACAGGATTGTGTGGCAGGTAGAAGGACGTGTTTCACTGTTCTGCTGGGACTTCAGTGAGTGAGTGTTTTCTGCTGCTCCTCAGATCATCTGATGGCAGACCAGAGAATGGACATTTCCTCCACGATGAGTGAGTTCATGTCTCAGAGCTCAGCAGAACTCATCAGCAGTTCTGTTGGTAGTTCTGGGCTGGACTTCAATCGCAAGAGAAAGAGCAGCACTGCAGAATATCAGTGAGTCATCGCAGCTCTCAGCTGCATGTCTTCAATCACTTCCATGAATAATCTATACTGATATTCAATGTATATACACTTCAACAAAACTGCATTCATTCAGCTGTGTATTAAATATGTGTACTATTTAATGTTATGTTTTATTTCTTGTAAAATTAATTTCTGTCTTTTTTTACAGAATTGATGGCTTTTCATACGAGTAAGTAAACTTTGACAAATCTTTCCTAACGTTCCATGATAATAATCAAGAACTTTAATGACACATAGAGAAGTTGTGTATAAGTTATGTATGATGTTTGTATAGGATTTAACTTCATTGCCCTCATAAACTTCCTCTTTCACAGTGACAGTATGGACACAGATAAAGACAAGACACTCGGAAGGTAAACAAACACACGTTACGTGTCCTCACACACACTGTACAGTTTACAGACCAGAAAATCCTCTGAATGATTGAGTTAAATTCACGAACGATAGAAATCTTTTCTGATCATTTCAGAGATGAGCAGCAGGGCCGGATCAAAAACGCCAGGTGACGTCTATAAACACGAGCGCTTGCTTTTGTTATGTCGTGCTGAAATGAGATGCGGTACTAATGATGAGAAGTGATTGTGTGCTCAGGGAAGCCCACAGTCAGATAGAGAAGAGACGCAGAGATAAAATGAACAGTTTCATTGATGAACTGGCATCATTAGTTCCCACCTGTAACGCCATGTCACGCAAGCTGGACAAACTGACGGTTCTTCGCATGGCTGTGCAGCACATGAAGACGTTACGAGGTGAGAGCTTTATGCCACAGCACCGTCTAAAACTGAACTTGCTCATGATGATTTCATGAACGAATGCTGTCTTACAGGGGCTGCTAACCCGTACACAGAAGCAAACTATAAACCTGCCTTCCTGTCAGACGATGAGTTGAAGCACCTCATTTTGAGGGTTTGTTTAAATGATCCATTTCAAGACTTTTAAACGTAAAACATAAATGTCCAGGTTTGTTTTGAACTGTATTTTCTCTGCAGGCTGCTGATGGCTTTCTCTTTGTAGTCGGTTGTGATCGTGGAAAGATTCTCTTTGTCTCAGAATCTGTTTATAAAATTCTCAATTACACTCAGGTGAGTTTTGATACGATGATGTTGATGATGTCACTGTGCAGTGTTTGGAGATACTGAGAACTGTCGTGTTTTACATCATCAGAACGATCTGATTGGCCAGAGTTTGTTCGACTACCTGCATCCAAAAGACATTGCCAAAGTGAAGGAGCAGCTGTCATCGTCAGATACAGCCCCACGAGAGCGACTCATTGATGCCAAAAGTAACTTGTTTTTATTATTTATTTTACTGATAACCACTAACAAAAACTTTATCCCAGTGAAAAAAATAAGTTGAGAAAGCACCATTAACTAGTCAGTTGACAGTCAATGTCAGCTAATTTTATTGTCATTTTTTATTGATTGAATGTTTAAGTTAGCGCAGTATCACATCCAGGTGGTTTTGATTCATGTTTAAATGTGTTTTTTAAAGCTGGTCTTCCAGTGAAGACTGACATCACTCCAGGCCCCTCCAGACTGTGTTCAGGGTCCCGTCGTTCCTTCTTCTGCAGAATGAAGTGCAACCGGCCCTCTGTCAAAATGGAGGACAAGGACTTCCCCTCAACTTGCTCCAAAAAGAAAGGTATCATCTGTTCTGGTAGTAAATGTCTGTGGACATCCAGTATGTAAAACGTGTTTAGTTGAATATGTTTTCATTTTGCACAGCAGACCGCAAGAGTTTCTGCACCATTCATAGTACCGGCTATCTGAAAAGTTGGCCACCCACCAAGATGGGTTTGGACGAGGATAATGAACCTGATAACGAGGGCTGTAACCTCAGCTGCCTGGTGGCCATCGGCCGTCTGCATCCACATATCGTCCCCCAGCCAATGAACGGAGACATCCGCGTCAAGCCCACTGAATATGTGTCCCGCCACGCCATCGACGGCAAGTTTGTGTTTGTTGACCAGAGGTGAGAACATTTTAAGTAAAACCTTGTTTTCTCACTTGGCGTGTTAACTGTATCCGTTCAGAAGGTTTAACCAGAAGGTCTTTATGAATTCTAAAAGTTTTACTGAATTTACTGACACCAGTGTCTGATTTCTGTTTTCAGAGCGACAGCTATCCTGGCGTATCTGCCGCAAGAGCTTTTAGGAACGTCGTTTTATGAGTATTTTCACCAGGATGATATCGGTCACCTCGCTGAGTGCCACAGACAAGGTTCGTTTCTGATGCCGTGTAAAAATATTTTGGTGATAAACAGCAACAGTTACTTAGATTTTTATTATGTGTTTGTTACATTATACTCTCTTTTGCAGTACTCTTAATAATACAGTTAATAAGTAATAATAGTAAATAATAAATTGTTAATATTTTCTTTCTTCAGTGCTACAGATGAGGGAAAAAATCAACACAAACTGTTACAAGTTCAAGATAAAAGACGGTTCCTTCATCACACTGAGAAGCAGATGGTTTAGCTTCATGAACCCCTGGACCAAAGAGGTGGAATATATCGTCTCTACAAACACTGTGGTGTCGTAAGTCTGCAATCACGTTACAGTCCTGAAGGGTTTCTTCATATTTACTCTCACCTTGTTTTTAAACGGTCTGCTGAAGTAACCGAGGCTGTGTGGGGGGTGTTAACCAATAATATCCAAAAGTCCAATTAAATCCCAGTGGATGAAATCAAGTCCCACCCTTTTTAACTTCCCACTAAATATGTTTAACTGTAAAAATGTCACAGATGGTGCAGTACAAATGTGTTTTTGTTCATATTTAATACAGGATGGTAGAGTTTAGTGTAAAAACAGTAACAAACTGCTGTGGTGAAGTTTGCTAATAATTCATATTTCTTCTCCAGAGGCAGTTTGCTAGAAGATGCTGCTTTTCCACAGTCAGTTTCCTCTCCTCAGAGCATGGACAGTGTTTTAACATCAGGAGATGGTAAGATCTCTTTTCAGCTGTTCAGTGATGATTCTTAGCCGACACAAAGAGTTTGGTTGTTGCGTTCTGTACTCTTATTTTATCTAAAGGGTTTTTTCCGTTTTTGTAACTGCAAGAAAATTCATGCAAATTGTCGACTTCTTGAATCTCTTGGTTTTAATATTCTGCTGATTAGAACTCTGCTGAACATTTCTTTTGTCCAGCATCACCTTAATGGTTTGACTTAACGTGTGTGTGTGTGCGTGTGTGCGTGTGCGTGTGTGTCAGGTGGAGGGAAACGTGCCTTTCAGACAGTTCCTGGTATTCCAGGAGGGACTCGAGCAGGTGCAGGGAAGATCGGCCGCATGATCGCAGAGGAGGTGATGGAGATTCAGAGGTATGAGAAGCAGCACGTTTACGTTGTGGTGAAATACAGTTCCAGAAACACTCTTATGTTCTAATGAATGTCCCTCCTCAGGATCCGAGGCTCCTCCCCCTCCAGCTGTGGCTCCAGTCCTCTGAACATCACTGCCACTCCTCCACCTGACACGTGCTCTCCTGGGGGCAAGAAGGTAAGAGAACCCCCTCATAAATCACACGCCCCACTTAACCTGCTGTGAGCATCAGTGATGCAGTGCTCGCGCTGTCCAGAACTGAGTCTCATTCACAAATCATTTTGATTCACATCTGCTCTGAGATTCTGGTGCTCTGATTCTCTCACTCTCCTGGTTACATCAAATCAAACTACTAAATTTCCTCTACATAGATTCAGAATGGAGGAACTCCAGATCTTCCTTCGGCAGGAATTGTGCCCGGGCCGGATTCAATAGGATATCCGTATTCCAATAATTCTTTAATGAGTGAGTCGAGCGAAACATGGTACCGTAAATCACGCATGTGATATTCTCATGTCTAATACACTGTGTTCAATCACGTTTCCCGCTGCAGGTGATAACTCTCATCTTGGTATTGACCTCATGGAGGAACCAGGATCCAGCAGCCCCAGCAATGACGAGGCAGCCATGGCCGTCATCATGAGCCTCCTGGAGGCTGACGCTGGCCTGGGTGGACCTGTGGATTTCAGCGACCTGCCTTGGCCTTTGTGAAACCACAGAGTCCCACAAAACACACACACTGAGTGTGAGGCTAATCAGGTCTTACCGCAGGTCACGGCAGCCAATCAAATCACGGCTCGTGTGCAGTAGCTTGTGAAGGACTAACATGGCTGCTGGTATTAGACGTAAGACAAATGGTTCAGTCCCATATTTCCATGAAAAACTCGTCTCACAATCAGTCTGACCTGCCCGTTTCTCTGTAGATTTCCACCTGTATTATCCATCTGGTACCATCAACAAACAAATCTTTCTATACATATACAAAACGTTTTTGTGTTTTAATGTTTTTACACTACAGAAGTTGTTTAAATGTTAAATATTCTATATGCAGATTGTAACTAATATTGTAATTCTATTATGTAAGAATTCTTTTACGAAAAATATATACGGTTAAGTGTATTGTATCAGCAGTGGATATTTTTAAAATAAAATTGTCTTAAATTTGTGTATTTTGTGGTTGCTAAATATGGATAAAAAATATTGGCTGTCACTGCCGATTCCAGCTTAAAAAAAACGATTGAAACTGAAACATTTTGGACGTTTATATATAAATGTGAATATCACAATTTCACATAGAAATCACAATTTACATGTTTAAACATTTCTTAACACGAGAAACTCGTCAGCGTCTCCTGCAGCTGCGGCTACAAATCACAATAGGATTCAAAATGTGACATCACTCAGTCGTCATACGTCACTGATGTATGACACAATCTGACAAAATCACAACAGTTATAATCTACATAATGTTAACAACATCTGAAGCACTTCAGACACTGAGGTTCCTGTATGTGCTTCAGGTGTGTCATAAAACTGCTCGAGTTCTGCGGGGGGGGGTGTGATGACTCATAAGGTGGGATAGGAATCGCACTTCTTCCGGGCAGAAGCGAATGGCTTCGATGTCAGACACACACTTGCTGTTGCTTCTCTTTACATGCACTAACCACACGCAGACAGTGAAACACAATGAGTTCAGCATCAACACACTAACAACAAAACGAGTTTAATGGCTGTTATTTTTGCAGTGCTGTGTAAAGTGTGTCGAGCTGAGCCTTGTGTGGTAAAAGCTTGAACTCCTTCAGAACTGCAGACATGAGAATCATGTGCTGATGAATCGCTGAGCAACAATCTTCCAACAACAGCCTTAAACATCTTTAAAATTCAGCCCCTAAAAAACACAGTCGAGAAATGAACTTGATTGATTTCTGGCTTTCATACAGACTGTAAGTGATCTGTGGAGATGAGAAGAATCTGGAGTTTATTCTGGAGAATAATGCGCCTCATATTCACTCCTTCAAAAACTGTATAACACACAATCACATGCAGAGCAACATCACCCGCTGGAAAAGATTATATATAAATGATAATGATTTAACAACATAAAAGCCTCTTTGATTAGTTACAATAATTAACACTATATATTCTGAAATAAAGGTCGTTTTAATTATACGATTAAAATACTATGTTATTCTATTCATCATGCTATTCACAAAGTGTGTATCCACGATCAGACTGACTCTCTCTGCAGTGCTCAAACTGTGAGGGCTCTCCTTGCCTTTTTCATACACGTGGATCATATCAGAGGTGCTGTGGGGGTCACTGTAGACCAGGCGGGGGTCTGTGCTTTCTAAGTTCTGGGAGCAGAATCGCGATTCTACTTTGAAATTAACCCTAAACTAGGAAATGAATCTTTAAAAATAAATGTTTTTCGATAACATTTATACTGATAACATTCTGCGTGAAGAAAAACTATTTTCACTTATAATGCAAAATAAAATGAAAGTCATATTCTCTGAACCCTCACTGTATAATTCATACATCAGAAAATAACCTCTCAGATCTCTGGCTGGAAACTCACGGCTGAGGCTCCTGATGCGTCACCGGAGCTCCGTCTCTCCCCGGCACGCACGCAACATCTGCCGCGGCGCGCACGCAACATCTGCCGCGGCGCGCACGCAACATCTGCCGCGGCGCGCACGCAACATCTCCCGCGGCGCACACGCAACATCTGCCGCGGCGCGCACGCAACATCTCCCGCGGCGCGCACGCAACATCTGCACCTGCACTTGAATCCATCAAAACATGATCATTATTGTGACAGCGCGCTGCCTGACACTGCAGTCACTGTCCACACACGCTTCACTTTATAGTGACATTAAAACATCCCTCACACCACACCGCAAAACCAATGACAACATTAAAACAACCATTACCAACCAATGCTGTCTTACCACGAGTGTCTGCACATTCTCTAGAGCGATGTTAATACTGCAACACAACACAATGAACACAAAATATATTAGTGACCGTCCTAACAGAAATCTGCTCTTTTCATGTAGAAAATGCTATAAACGTTTTTCGAAATATGATATTATTATTTAATAAATATATTAATTTATAACATATGAAATGCTTATTCTTATGCAAGTACAAATCAGTTAATTACACACAAAGACTGTTTATTCTATCCTCAGTTATCCTCAATTGTACAAACAGCACAATTCCCGTGAAGCAATTGAATGAACAACCTGTTGAGCCTCATATGCCTTATAATAAATTGTTAAATATAAACAGTTGCCTTATATTAAATGCCTTCTATGTTTCTCAAAGTCCACAAAACTGCCTTACAGTTAGCTTTCACCCTGCCTGGTAAAGTTAGCGCTACACAAACAAAGACGATCTCTCACCTGTCTCTGATGAACTTTCGCCACGATTATTAAACGTATAAACTCAGTTTACTGGCACGAATCCATTTCAGCTATTTAATGATCATCCTGGACCGGGACACACATGGTAACACTAGTCACCCAAACAGCGTGAGATCAGAGAAGTATCGCGAGAACTCCAGGTGATCACTATAGAAACCGCCACGCGTCCAATCAACTGCTGAATCGCGCAGCTTTTAAAACATTTTCACATTGTCACCATAAAAGGCGCGAGACCTTTCCAAAAATAGAACACTCGTGACGTCATGAATGAACGCAATAATATTAACTTTAACTTTATCATCAACAGATATTATCTGAAACCAATAAGCACCGTTAACTTGCGTATTTAACAAAAACTACAGCCATAAATGATGAGAAAACAGGAATGCATGACAAAACTTATAAATACATTAGTATTATTATCCTTTATTATCATTATTACGATTATTAGCATTACAGAGTTTATTATCATTATAGAGTTTGTTATCATTATATTATGTAAGAGTTTCAGAGGAATAACAAGCACAATGTATGTTGGTATTCATTACTGCTTATTCTGGAGACGATATCTGCTTCAAAATACAGCATCTGTTCATACTGTTTCATTCACTGAAACAAACTTTACCCGTTTACTCGCTTAACTCTCACTTTAACATTGTGCGTAAAGTCTGAAACAAGGGTTATAATTAAATGAAAAGAAGCGTTTGATAACACGACAAAACAGTTTATTTAATGTTTATTTTATATTGTCGTCGTAAAAATAGACATCTCGAAAAAAAACTTTTTTCTAATTTCATTTTTTTTTAAAGAAACATTTGGTCCAGTTCCTATACCAGAAAATATTCTTTTATAATAAATAGAAAACCTTTAAGCATTAATGTTAAACGGCTAAAGTCAAAGGGGAAAATGGAAAACTATACAAAAATATAAATAACTGCATTTAAACCACAATAAATATTGTTAATACAATAATTAAGATAAATGTGCTATCGGATTAAAATCAGTCTCTGAGTATCACATTAAAACCAAAAGTGGTTTATCTACGGGTTCATAAATTTTTCCAAGACGGCAATGATATCTTCGGCTTCGCCTGGATTTAGATCCCTGAGTTTGGGAATAATCTCTGGAAGGAGTCTTGTTTTGTCCAGATCTATCTTCTCTGTGCTTTTGACTGAGGCTGTATGGATGTCCCGTAGTCTCATCTGCAGCCAGTCCTGCCTCAGTTCCACATGTTTATGCACCCCAACATTGTGCATGAACTGAACTTCATTGATGGCCCTTTTGCTTCTGATGAGAACAAGGACATTATAATGTATGATAAAATGAGATCTGTTTTAAAATCATCCAAATAGGAGGAAAAATATTTTAAATGACATACTAACCTCAAGGGTTTGCTCTCTACGTGTGTTAAATATAACAATATACAGACAGAGAAAAATACAGCCATTTTCTCCAAATGTCCAAAAGCGATGGAAACCATTTTATGAACCTGTCAATTAAACACAAACGCATTTATGCAATATGAACAGGAGTAATCGTTACTTTATCTTTTTAATATTCAAATATTTTTAAATTGAAGCAATTATATTGATAATAGAAGTGAAGTGATGTCGATAAGATTAAAATGACACGAACAGCGGAACTCACCGGTGTTGCTTGTGAATCAGGCAGAAGTCAGTCATCACGTCACATCACGGTCTCTTTTATAGCGCTCGTCCATTGATGAGACGTTTCATCACTGCTGATGATGTCATCCCGCGTGACAGCCCATAACTCAGCCCTCATTACTCTCATTAATAACCTTCCCAGAACCTCAATCTCAACCAATATCTACACAAACAAATACATACATACAATCATTTCATTACACACTGTGCAGTTACCTCCGGGTCTGGAGCACTCAGCTCAAATAAAGTAGCTAAATATTTCTTATAAATAAAAAACTGAAAACTGAAACGTTTACATACTGACCTCAATATGATCTTGAATTACAGATTTGGCTCACGAGGAATAGCTAACGTGTGAATTCTGTAATAAAGAATGTTGCTTACAAGCTTGCAAAATTTGACTCCAATCCCTAAAGCAAAACATTGCCATTCTAATAAAGTGACTCTAAACTTTCCTTTTCTGATGTATTTCATTCATCAACTGCATCTTTGTCAAAATGTCTTTGTCATTTGTATACAACATGTAAATGTACCGACTGTAAATAAATCACAACAGATGCTTGATGTTTTCTTCATCAGGTGGTAAACTGAAGAAACGGCTCCAGTCACAGGTGTCCACGGGAGACCAGAGAGCCGCAGGGCCTGTCGTACTTTTATGGACCCTGAATGACAGATTAGGTAACTATGAGCGAAGTTTTCTAAATGTAGCCCAGGAATGACTGTCATGACACAGAGAGTGTGTTTGAGTACCTAAACAGGTCTGAGCCATAGATCTTCCCTCGTGGTGAGGTTAGAGTTTCTCTCCAAGGTTTGAGCTGCTGAACCTGACCAGAGAAAAACTGGGGGTATGACGGCAGGGTGCAGGCAGTCTGATGACATATGAGGGTCTATAAATTATAAAGGACAAGAGAGATGGTCGCTCAATATTTGAGTTTTAATGGAATAAGTTTGCAGTATCCAATCTTTGGCACAGAGTATAATGCACCTGTTGAGGAGCGTACAGTTTCATTCACTGGCATTCTGTAAAACAAACTTCACAGGTGGCATGCAATTAAAGTTGTTTACATACCAGATTCACACGATTTATGGCCAGCTAGACCCACGTGTTGGGGATGGTTGACCCCATCATGTTCTCTTGCCGTACCGTTATGGGCTGAAGTAGGCATGGGCTGTTTAGATGACACCCACCAAGCAAATAGACCTTTGACCCTTGCATGAGATCCCTAACAGAGTTCTAACAATCCTAAGCAGTATTTAGACCCATTTGAGGGCAGGAAAGGGGACCTTTCAACCCCCCAAACTGCAGTTCTCATTACCTCATGTATTATCAATGCAGGCTGTGGCATTAGCAGTTTGTGTTAGTGCCACACATGATTACTCTGAGGAATTCAGGGACAGAATATCAAACCACATAAGGACACTCAATGCAATCATGTCACAGATGTTCACACAGATCCTCATATATAATGACACAGGGACTTGACTCTACATTGAGTGCCACACTGTGGCTATTTTTAGTTTTATTCTCAGGTTTACTCAAGGTTTATTGAGCAGTAACTTGTTTATTGCACAAGCTGACCCGAATACAGCGTTTGACAACTAAAATAGATGTTACAAAATACAAAACAACAGTTGAGTGCTATTTATTCCAGTCTAGTCAAGAGAATATTTGCATTAAATAAACAGGGAACATGAAAAGTGTGCATAGGATAATTTCTTAAGCCTCTTATTATAAATCATTTGACAGGCTGTTTATTGCCCCATCATACATAGCTGTGCATTTGTTTATATAACGTTTTTATTTGCTTTTTAATGATTAAATACTGTCTAAAATGTTTGAAATACGAGGCTGGTGGAAATTTGTACACTTATAGCTTTTGTGTTTTTATCTTCATTCTGTAAATACAAGATATATGTACAGTGTGTAACTTAAACCAACAAAAATTATTCAATGTGCAAATATACAGTTCAATACACAAACTGTTAAGAGAAGATTGAGACTTTTAACCTTTAATTATTGTTAACTTTAGTAACCTCAACTTGCAAAGACACATCAGTGAATATAGCGGAAAGACATTGAAATCAGCACATATAACATTTTGTACACATTTATCACTCCTGTTAAACTCTGAAAAAGGGGAAGCAGCTTTTAAAGGACAACAGTTTGGAATCACAAACTAAAGCTGAGGAAACTGACAGCTAAGATTTGTTCAGATCAATTTAGTTCTGAGCATATTGAGAAAAAGGCACAAACCATTTTCATTTGCTGCTGTATATTACTGTACGTTCTCTATTCAGAATGACATGTTCTGAATTACATTTCATGGTGTAACATGTTTGAATTCAAACCCGTGTGATTTGTTTACAGGCAAACACTGCTGGCAGATTAAGAGTCTGTGTTGAGTGGATGCGTCTGTCTACGTGATTACTGAGAAAAGCTGCGATCAGAACAGCTTGATTCCCGTCCACTTCCAAACATGAAGAAAACATAAACAGGAATTGTTACGGGCAACAGCAGGCTGTAAAAACACACGCTGTTTGTGCTCATGCAGCCGTGAGGGACATTTTCATGAAACACTGATCTGTCCTTCGCTTCTGCTCTATCTCAACTGATCCTCAAATTCCCAACACAACTGAGTTTAAACAACTAAACACACAGCAGCGCGTCTGTAGATAAAGTCCTCTGAAACTTCTGCGTGAAAGAAGTTCCGGTGGCAAAATGCTCGAATGAGTTCAGATACAGAGCAGAAACCATCATATGAACAATATACCTTGTGAAACGTTGGATATGTTGTATACATTGGTTACTGTAGTAAAACTAAGGTTAATTGTCGTAAGAAAGGAGGAATTGGATGTTTCATCTTGTGTCCGGTGTGTGGCGCTCTTGTCTAAAGAGAGAAGCTGCAGGACTGAGATCTTCTCCAGCAGATGTCTTCAGTCTAATAGATGTGATCTTGTCTGCGGTCATGAACAGCACATTGACAAAATTTCATGTCATATTTAGTTTATATTTCTTCTCTCCGTGAGGAAAAACACAGAGCTGCCAAGCACAGCAACAAACAGTGTGTATGTGTTGAGTGGTTGTATATTGTTGTGTTAAGAGAAACACACGTTGGGCTTGTACACATTGATTAAAGTTAAGATTCTTTGAAATTGTGAACATGTTTGTCTTGGGCAGAGTTTTCCTGCCCTCATTTTAAACTGTGCCAACATGTTGTGTAGCTCAGGTGCTGTAGATCACCTGTCCTCCATCCAGCTCAACACTCCAGCAAAATCATGTATAAACTCAGAACCTCAGATGTGTCGTGTGTTGAGTCAAAATGAGGAAACGCTCCAGTGTTACGCAGTCTTCAGTTTCCAAGAGTGTGTTTACATGAGTTCACATCTGACATACATACAGACTGTATGGAAATCAGTCCCACCCTGTTAACAGATGTGTGAGACCCAAAACTACTTCAGTGCATTTTTCAAGCTTTATGAGAGACATTATGTTATAAACTGTATTGCAGACATTGCCCTCAGAGACTCGTGTCACAGCTCTGCTCTTCTCATGTATGCTGGCAGAAGACCCTAACACTACAGTGATGCATCAGAGACACTTTTCTGACAGATGGAAACTGCTGCTTTCTAAGAAAGCCACCGAAATGAAACGCTTTCATTATTACTTGTAAAAGGTGGTGCGAGCGCCGCCTGCGGGAGAGACGCGGTGTTGCTGAAACACGCTCGAGTCTGAGATGGTGAGTCCTGCTTTTCTCTCCGCGTCTCATGCAAATTTAAACGTTTTCATATTAATCTTTGACTTTGTTATTGCGGCGTTACAGGCGAAGTTTCTCACTCAGGATCAAATTAACGGTAAGCAAAAAATGATCTTTAATAATGAAGATTATGACACTGCAAAACGTCCAGACGATGGTTCATTATTTCCAATGATAGAGTTGTTTACATGACACTTTTCATTTACATTCGCATAAACGATCTTTAATACTTTAAAACGTTATATACTGCAACTCTTCAGCAGAGAAATGTAACCGCTCAGTGTTCAAATACGTGTTTATAGATTTTAAAGTATTACATAAAATGGTTTAGTAAAATGTACACTAACTCACGATCTGACATTATATAATGTTTTGTGAAGTGTTACTGTAACACTGTATGCTGAATCTCTTTAAAAGATTTGTTCACAGAAGCTTAAAGTCAGCAAATCCTGCAGCACAAACAGCTGCTGTGTCTCAACAGTGTGTGTGAGAACAGACGCGATCTGCGTTTGTCTGTGATGAATAATGTTGTCATCTCTGTTAAACAGCTGCTCTCAGCTGATGCCACATGAAATCCTTCATTTGGGATCAAAGAGATTCTTTAGAAAACGTGATTCTCTCGCACCTGGACACAATTTAAAATGTTTAAAATGTTGTTGTTGTTTCTTAAATATCTCAGTCTATGTTTGAAACATATATTTGCAAGTTATTTTTCACAAGAATGACAAGTTTAAATTCTAAACAACAGCTGTACCAGCGAGATACAAACTCCACACAACTGCTCCATACACACACCACACACACGATTATATACACACGCGGTTATATACACACACGGTTATATACACACACTATATATACACACACGGTTATATACACACACGATTATATACACACACAGTTATATACACACACTATATATACACACACGGTTATATACACACACGGTTATATACACACACTATATATACACACACGGTTATATACACACGCGGTTATATACACATATATAGCGAATCTTCTTTCTGTTCACAAACATGACGCAACTAGTCAAACTGACATTTCCCATCAAATCATACCTGACAGCTCAAATATAAATCATTATTATAAACTTACCATTGTCAATTGAGCTAAATTACAGATTTTGTTTGACTTTTCTGTTTTTTGTTTGAATGTTTTCCTTTATTTAGAGTTTAAAGAGTGTTTTTCACTGCATGACAAGAAGCGACAGGGTAAAATGAAGGCCTGTGACCTCCTAATGGTTATGAGATCTGTGGGCTGCTGTCCGACCCTGACAGAACTGGACAGACATCTGTTGACCCATAATATTGGTACAGTATCTGACACAAGAGTTCTGTTTACACACCATTTCAAACGTCTTCAGACAGCTCAAACTGTTTTTCCTGAAGTGACTAATAGGTGCATCTTAAAACAGTAACAGTCCCAAACGCTTGTGTCCAGATGGTTTATAGAGACACTGTAGAGGAGAAACAGAGCACTCAACACACACACTAGTTGAACTTTGTCTTTATTGGAAGGAAAATATGTGAACTGACCCCTGCACAACTAATGTAATGAAGTACATATAATGAAAATGCTCTTTGCTGAGTGTAATGTGGATCTGTCAGACCAGCAGTTGTTGTTCCAATCATCTGCCTGTCTCAGATAAGAGTGGCGAGTTGGACTTTTCAACATTTCTCAGCATGATGCACAAACAAATGCAGCAGGAGAACCCACAGGTCGAGATCCTGGAGGCCATGAGAATGATGGACCCAAAGAACGAGGGATTCATCCTGGTGTCTGAGCTCAAGGCCAATCTGATGGGACTTGGAGAACGTCTTACAGACAAAGAAGGTAAATCTGAGTCCAAACTATGTCTATTCATTTATCATTTACCTGAACTAATGGATTAGTTTTGTCTTGAAATAATAATGTTTTGTAGTGATTGTGTTTTCTGGCAGTGGATGAACTTTTGAACGATGCTGGTGTGACGTCTGATGGACGGATCGACTATGAGGAGTTTGTAAAGGTAGCTGCAGTTCCAGCCAGTCGAAGCTGAACAAACTACAACTCCAGAACTTCCCTCTGGTGTGTCTGTCATAATTCAATAGAGAAACACCATTTTAAACCTTAAACCTCCATGAAACAGCAGAAATAACTACACGACCATCACCATATTTAACTGATAAGACACCTGCCAGAACACTTTAATCATTAACTAACTATGGGATTGTTTTGAAAGTAACCAGATGCGTCTTTAGTTTAAGTTAGTCACTGGTTTCAGTGTTTTAAGTTTAAGTTCAATTCTTTAACTTTCTGATTTCACTGTATAAATGTCAGAGATGTTCAATTGTTTTGTGTCAGAAATTGTCGTCATGGCGCTCCTTAATGGAAAGGATAAGATACACTGATAGTCTATTTTGTCAAATGTGTAAATACATTTAAATGATAATATATAGAATATGGACGAAAACACACACACACACACATAATCTTTATTAAATATATATGTTTTGATTTGAAGCAACTTTCTGTTCCTCAAACAAGAATAATGAATTGTATATTTTTAAATGTACTCAGTGTGTTAAAACGACAGGCAGAATCAGTCATGTGCTGTTTTGTGAACCAGGCCGTGTCATAAAGATGATCAATTCTCCTGTGCTCATGTTATTGTTTGCTTGGGTTTGTGTTCAGATAATAAAGTGAAGTAACTGTGGACTTTCAGAGCAGGTTTTGGTCTGTAAATCCCAGACCTGCTGTCTAATGTTAATGAGACGGAATAACAGTAAAAGTTAAAGCTCTTTGTAATTGTGTTTATGAGGAAAACAAACATGGCTATGATAAGACTGAACTTTTATTATGCCCCTCACATGGACATCACAGTAACACTGTTTACATTCATTTCCTTTAAGAGCATCACCTTCACTTTTACACCTTTATTACAGTGAAAATGAGCAAATCATTTTAATCATTTCAACATTTCCAGGCAATAATTTCAAACAACAAAAAGAAGGCGATGAGATGTTTTTATGCCTGTTTTTATCATTTGAAGTTACTGTCTTGTGTTAAAATATGAGTGCCGTGATCTGCTTTATGTTTATCACTGAATTATTTAAATCTTGAGGGCAGATCTTTATTAAATAGTGCAACAATATTTAAAAATGTGAATAAAAATGAGCTCAGAAGCCAGAGTTGTCTATAATTTATTTAGTGTAATTAAAATAATCATATTTAACTATATAACTATAATGTTTTCAATTACATTTTACATTTAAAATATATAAATTAGGACAACATTGATCTAATTATAGTTACTGTTTTCTGGTTTATTGTTTATCATATATCCATCCATGAAATGATAAACCTCTCAGGACAGCTTCCTTTTAGTCGCCCATGTCAAAATGTAGCTCGCCCATTTTTCATTTAAATTCTGCACATTCAGGTCTGCTTCAATACACAGAATAAAAGTCACGTTTAAAGTTTAGAAACAGCTTATGTGCACAAAAGCATCAAACAGTCGACAAGAGTCTGAAATTGGCGTTGAGAGCAGACACGTGGACAGACGAGTATTTTGGCACACAGTTCAAGTATGCAACCGAAACATGACTTCAAATAATAATTATAGATGTTTCAAGGTTCGCACAACATTTTTACAGAACAAAGAGTTCCCGGTTTTCCACTAACTCGATTTACGCACGGCGCGGCGCATCTACCTCACAATGGCGCAGTCTGTGGACGGTAACCCGTCACACTGCCCGTTCACCACCGACAGTCTGAACTGCTCCGTTTCCATCACGTTCAGTGGAATGACCACCCCGCTGTCCTCGTGCTCTTTTGCGGTACCGGAGAACGGGCGGATCTGACAGCTGTTGACGATGGCCGGGGAAGAAATGCGCCAGAAGAACTCCTTCAGCATTTTTCTGAACTCCCTGCGCATCAGACAATACAACACCGGATTCAAGCAGCTGTTCACGTGTGCTAAACAAATGGTGACCGGGAACACGTACGTGTGGAGCATGTAGTAGATTTGATCCCAGTGGACCACGTTAAATTTCTCCAGGACCCCCCAGAACGTGATGGCGTGGTTGGGCATCCAGCAGATGAAGAAGGAAAGCACCACTATGGTGACGGATTTGGTGACTCTCGACTGGCGTTTGGGGAGATTGTTGTTCATACTCCTCTGGCGAATGAGACGCAGAAGGAGCAGATAGCACACGGTGATGATGAGCATGGGGAAGACAAAAGCAACGAGGATTTTCTGGAGGTGGTAAAGCGCGTGCCATTGCTGGCCATCTGGGAACTTCAGCAGACACAGCTTGACGCCGTGAATCTTGCTCACTGTGGAGAATATCGCGGTGGGTGCCGTGGCAACAGAGGCCAGAACCCACAGCACCGCGCTCACCAGCCTCACCGAACAGCTTTTGTTTCGGGTTCGATCCTTGAGCGCGGACGCCACGGACCAGTAACGCGTAACGCTCATGGCGGTCAGGAAGAAAACGCTCGCGTACATGTTCATTACAGTCACCGTGAGGACAATCTTACACATGGCGTGTCCAAACGGCCAGCTGAAGTCCAGAGCGTTTTCCACAGCCCAGAACGGAAGAGTTAGGACGAACTGGAAGTCTGTGACGGCCAGATTGAAGATGAAGAAGTTAATAGTGGACTTCTTCCTGCCCTGTCTGACTTTCATCAGGAAAAACACCAGCAGGTTCCCTACCAGACCCACCGCGCACACCACCGAGTAAACAATGGAGATCATGATGCGCAGCTCCGGGGTGCCGTCCGCGGCCACGTCGATGTCCTCCAGGTTGCTGAAGCGGTTCAGCTCGGATCCAGACGCGTTGAGGGAACCGCTCTGGTTCTGCTCCTCCGCCATCCTCTCTAGCCACAGCTCGGTCTCAGGTGCTCGGAGCAGCACCGGTCTGTGGAGGGCTTGCATCACCTGACGCGCTCGCAGGTACACAGAGGAATAAACTAAGAGACGAGATGAAGGAGATGCAGGAGATGAAAGCTCCACAGGCGGACCTGCAGCTCTTCGCGACGGGCTGACGCGGGCGACGCTCGCATCGTGCTGTGATTCCTCCGAGTGTCTGTGCTGCAGATGCGCGCCGCCAGCCTTTATAAACCTGACGCGTGTGACGCGCCCCCGCCCGCAAACGAGGAGGAGAAAGGAGTCACTCCTCTCGTGGAGGAGAGCAACTTTAAATGTTTATTGAGAAATAATGTTTGTTGAGAAAGAAACGCGCATCTTTCATAAGTCTGAGAGTGCCAGTGAAAACACAATGTGTAATGTACATATTAATACCAGATTCTGTTACTGAAATCTGAAGCAATGACCTATAGAAATAAAATAAATACAGGATACATTGATGTGGAGAGATCAGTCAGTGAGAGAGATTTTGTTTTAATCTTGAGGGTGAAGATATCTGTGAGCAAGTGCGAGACTTTGACCCGTGCAGCATCTCAGTGCAGCGTGTGATCATTCATCTGTGCAATGCGAATGGAGAGAAGCTGCTCTTTACAATATTCTCCTGTACGATATTGTCTCAGAAAGCTACAAAACAATTAAGACGTTTATTTCAGTAGGTTTTACAATCACTCCAAATGTATCTGAACACACATACGTCTAAACGATAATGCATTTGATAACACAACAGCAGAGTTTGATAAGACAGCACAAACACTTTTTAAAGAGAAACATTCTACAAAGGTAAATTGAATAAATTAGTATTAATTGGGGTAAATTGGATAATTAGTATTAGGACACATTCAGGTTCAGACACGGTTTGTGGTTAATATGATGTACAGCAGTATTGAGTTCAGAGCATCAGGTTCAATCACTCAAACACAGCCTCGTAATGAGACCAGCATCTAACTTCATATGCATGTGAATTCAAATTAAACTGCCTTTCACCTTTTCTCTTTGTACAGCATCTCCTGTAAGAGCGTCACATTTCCTCAAGAGAGATGATTCTGCTCTCTCCACTGTCGTGAAGATCAGCTGTTACCATAGTGACAGTGTGCCGAAGAAAGATGGCGACGCCCAGTCCACGAAGCTCGTGAATAAACGAGCTCAGCCGTCAGATCTTCATGAACGAAAAGCGACTTGAAATGTTTGATTTTATTTAGAGAACTGAGTGTGGAGAACATCTTACCAACCTGAGTGGATGTGAAACCTTCAGCTGACACACGACTCCAGCTCTGTGAGGTACCTCATATAAACACACACTTTAAAAGATGAAATGTGGTACTTCAGTTATACAGTCTATTTGTCTTTATTAGTGTAAGTTATGACTGACAGCTGTATTCTGTTACTAGGTGAACGTGACATTATCAGCGTGGTTTGATATTTTGTATCTAGTAAAGATTTATAAATCTTTATAAATATGATTTCTAAATCTGGTTGTATTAGTGAGGACCACCACAAATGTTCTCAGGTGTGTTTTAAACGTGTTTAATGTTTTCTATATTCATGAAGACATTTTCAGCAATACACACACACACACACACACACACACTTTTGGCTTGAATAGTTGAACAGCTGTATGATTTTCCACCTCAAGAGTTTCTCACGAAGTAAAATGTCCAGACAACAACAATAAATCAGGAAGAAGAACGAGTCATTTAAACATTTGAACAAAACACTTAGTAATATCCAATATTCATTGATTCATCATACTGCAGTAATTCTGTTGTTAATTCTATACAGAATATTATCATATGACTACAGTTACTCTATTTAAACAGGTTGTTCACTCAGAAATGAAAATCTTTCATCATTTACTCACCCCTCTGACTTCTTAGGAACACAAAAGACATTTTGAAGTGTGTTGATCACAATCGGTGTTAATCATGTCACCAACACTGACAGAATGAAGTGAATATAGCACGACCCTGTGGTGTTAATGTTTCACTACAACCATCCGCTCATATAATGTTTGTCACTTTAAAGGCAAATAGGTGTGAGATAAAATTAAAAAAGGAAACTATATTTCTGAATGCTGTTGCTTATGAAACATTTTGCAGTGTTGAAATGATGGTGTTTTATGGACAGACACTGATGGCTTCTGCTGAGGGCAAACACTGACACCAAATGCTTCATTGCTAGCAGAACTATTGGAGAAATGAGCAGAACTCTTGTCAGAAAGAGTCCAAAGATGCGATGGGTTTTAAGCTTGTTTTGTCTTGTGTTATGAGTAACATTTCAAAGGCTTCAGACATTTAAAGTTCAAACTGAAAATCTCCAATTTTTTTGCTTTACAAGTGTTAGAACTGTCCCAGAATCAGAACAGTTCCACAATTAAGAGCAAAAAAGTTGGAGCTGTTAACTTTCTGATGAACTGCATGTGTAACTTGTTTCCATGAATCAGTTCAAACTAGTTAGATTCATTTGCATCATCATACAAAGATGTTAATGAATTCTCAGTGTAACGTTTATGTAGATAAGTATCATCATGTTATATTGTTTGTTTAGCTCTGTTGCCCAGTCTTAGTCTGAACACAGTTTGCATCAAAGTAAGCTGATTCAGAAGAGAAGTGTTTTAGAAGTGGGGTTAAGTGTCTCAAGAGTTTAGAACCTCAGACGTCCTGATGCACATGAGAAGAGAAAATGTACTTCCACCTGACAGCTCCCCACATGTCTCCCTGCCAAACAGATGTTTAGGTCATTGCTATGGCAACTGATGTAGATTACTGGACATCCATTATAATAGCTGAACCAAAGAATGTAATTTCATCATTGACAGTGTGAACAGTCAGACGTAAAGATCCAATTTGAAAAAAACTGGCTGCAGTGAAGAAAGACAGAGTGTCCTAATGTGAAGTTCTGTTGATAGTCCAGTAGCTTCATTATGTGAGCACACATTGATGTTCAGTCTCTTATTCCACTTGTCAATGTTCTTTCAGTAAACCGACATTTGCAGAAGGTCCATCTGTTCTGCTGTTCATCAGCTAAATGGTTTGGCAGCTCTGGAGATCACAAAGTTCTTGGAGGTTCTGGAGAGCAGATTTCACCTCCAGTATCTGTAATTGCAGACTCTTGTATATGAGCACAGTCACATTGCAAAATACCTCAGGAATGTGATTGCAGACCTGCAGCTG
>JAZGTK010004958.1:0-23322 GCA_036877625.1 Ambastaia sidthimunki
CTCTTTGGTTGATTAAAGACCAGGCGTGCTGCTGCGTTCTGGATCATTCACAGGGTTTTGGTCCTTTCCCGACTTCTGTTACATTCTGTCTCATCCTACAAGATTTCCTGTCATCTCTTTCTCTTCTATCTAATTAGAGCTACAAAAGCCAAAAAACAATACAATTTGATGTACCGAACTTATAATTCCAGTAATACAGAAAGTGAAAGTGCTTTAAATTTATCGAAGTGACCAGCAAATATTTGCGCATAACATTGTAAAATATAGCGCTTGGGAAATTTGATTTTTTTCCTTATATGATGTCCTTAGTTTTCATACATACATACAGAATCTGTTTGTGATGGTCAAAAAATGGTAATGAGAGTCTTTAAACCTGTTTTATTGTGCTTGTGTATTTGTGAGTCTGTACATCATAATTACAGTCTATTTTCCATGCACAAAACCGTTTGTGTGGTTGTTGAAGGTCCTTCTGGAGAGGCCATTCAGATCCACCACCAGACCAGACAGAACATGGCAGAGATGCAGGGCAGCGAGCAGAGAGATCCAGCGAGAACATCAGCAGAACTGCTGGAACTGGCCTATCACGAAGCCATGGGAAGGTCAGTCACAGATGAGCAATGGTTATTATTAGAGAATCAATTAGGGGGCAGTTGTGGTCTACTGGTTAAGGAGTCGGGCTTGTAATCAGTAGGTTGCTGGTTCGATTCCAGCGCCAGCAGGTAGCAACTGAAGTGCCCTTGAGCAAGGGACCTAACCCCCAATTGCTCCACGGGCAAATATCTGTGTAAATATCTGTGTGTGTTTTAGCAAGCGAACAGCATCCCGTCACACAGGAGATAGTGGACTATACATCACTGGAGGTCCTGATAATGTCTCTGGTAGCCCAGCGAGTAGCAACAGCACTGGTACATCACATCTGTACATTTGTATACTGATGTTTGGAATTACATGATCTGTTTCAATTAATTTAAGGCATTTTTAATTTACAAAAGTTATTGATTAAAAATTACAGTAAATATTTTCAGTAGGTCTGATTAGCTTGTTTGCCATTTTTCACAAACCTAATTTATTACAATGTACACGTGCAACGTCACTAGTGTTTTAACTGTATTTTTCCCAAATAAATGTAACTTTATTAGCTACTTTTAAGAACAATGTTTTACTAATTCCAGACTTTTGAACAATAATGTAGCATTTCTGGTACACATTATTGAAGGCCTTGAATGTTGTCTTTAAAACTGGAGAGTTTATGTTGTTATGCTACAAGTTGTCTATACTTTTATAGGAACACCAGTGAATCGTAGTTCCTTTGAAGACTATTCCAGCAGTTCAGATCCAAGTGAGTTTTTATGAATCAGTGGCTGCCCTCAAAAACACCATATCTCCTATACTCGTCCACTTTCACATGAACATGAGGCTTAATCCAAAGACACCCTCAGAAATTTGTGTTGCAATCACAAACGCATTCATGTTTAAAAGGGGAGGGGCTGAGGACAGGATATCTGAGATCTTTGGTTGAATGGTTTAATGAGGTATTAAAACTCTGGGTACATTTTGATTTTTGCACGTTTTGGGACAGAACTTCAAATCAGGTGTGTCAGAAGGAAAATGATTGTTCTTTATCTTTTTAGAAGGTTCTGAAGGTTGCTTGGGTAACTTCAGCCAGTGTGTTAGATCGTATTATTGGAGCTGAGTGGCTGTGTTGTTTACGGGTGAAAGTTTGATGAGCGACAAAGGTGGTCCACAACCTCCGGGGGAATTCACTAAACAGTTGCGTCACTTTAGCATGCAGTAATTTTTCAAAAACTTCTGTGTCTTGTTCACATACCGCACACAGTCCAACGTGTTTAAGTATTTAAAACATTGATATCCTGTTCTGGACAAACACTTTAGGCTGCAGAAAAATTAGCAATATTTTAATTTACAGTACTGTATCAAAATTAGATCACATGATCATTTCTGTCACAGTTTTGAATAATGCCTAAAAATAAGTAGGAAATAATAAGTAGGTAGTTGCACTGTTGCCACTTGTGGTACAGTAACAGGCAGTAAATGTTTATTTTAAACATTGGCATGTTTGTGTATTTTAGTCTTTTTGAATAAGGTGCATAAACTATGCATACAGCACTTAGCTAAATGGTGTTGCGCAACTTAATTTTAGTGAATTTCTCCCTCCAAATTTTCCTGGGATTTCTGGCTTTCTCCACAAATCTCCTTGTCTTGGGATTCCTCTATTTCCCCAAACGATTTTGATCTTCCCACTTTCTCTCTGTTAAAACAAATTTCAATTCCCTCATGCTCACAAACTTCACATTCAATCGAATCACAATCACCAGTATATTGAATGACACTGTTGCACAGAGATTATCATGCATGCCTTGCCTGCACAGTACTGGCTGTCTTCAGTCGTGTATGTGTTTTGTACAGATGGCCGTTCACACTTGTTTACTCATCGATGACATCACAGTGCTCACAGTTGCCTTTGGCACTGCATGTGTTAATTTTGCACGTAATTTAATCACTGTAATTTTCAAACAATTATGACAATGATGGTAACACACCCCTCTTCCCACCTTCTCTCTCTTTCTTGTTGTTTTGCGTGTATGTGTCTGTCTGTCTATCTGTTTCTTCTGTTCATCTGTCTACCTTCTACCCTCGTGTTTCTTACAATCTCTCTACACTTCTCATTTTCAATTGGGCCCTTATGTGTGAATGTTGTTTGGATACGATCTGTTGCGTCTTCGTGGTGTGTGTTTGTGTGTGTGTGTGGTGGGGGTGCACCTGAAGTCCTGCTGTCTGCCCCCCCGACAGTGCCTAGCTTCTGCTGTACGGTGGGGGTGGATTGGAAGTCCCTCACCACTCCTGCCTGCCTTCCCCTCACCACCGATTACTTTCCTGACCGCCAAACCCTGCAGAACGACTACACTGAGGGCTGCTATGACCTGCTGCCCCACACTGACCTTGAGAGGTATTCATGTTTCCTGTACATACTTCACAAGCCGTGATACTGTATGCTTGTGTTTAATAAAACAGTCAACGTGAAATCAGTATTGACCCTATATACTGTCTCATTACACATCCCTGGTCTTGTTTTGGTTAATTCATTAGTGTTATTGCAAAGAAAATGACTTCTTACTCTTTTATCAGATTTGCTCCACCTCCAAAATAACTTGACTTTTTGTATGATGTCATCTAGGCCATGCATGCTATTGGTTAAAGTTAATCAATACCAACTAAAATCAAATAGAGATAACACGGTGTGCTAATGGCACTTTATGTTGACTAATGAACACACCATGTGTAGGCGTGAGGACGAGGCTCCTGTGATGACGGCCCATCAGGTGTTTGAGGAGTTCATTTGCCAAAGACTGATGCAGGGCTACCAGATCATCGTACAAACCAATAACAGGAAACCACAGCCGGCCATAGCTCCGCCCCTCAGCAGCAGCCCCCTCTATTCCAGAGGTACTTCCCCTCCACTCAGCTGCTGGATGTACCACGTTCCCCCGCAGAATTGTTATATAAAAAACAGACAAATCATTGACGTGTAATAATTAGTTGCCTGTTTAATTAATGGTGCATGTCAAGGGGATTTTCCTCTAGTGGAAAGAAAGGGGCCTCAAGCAATATGTGGGGGCAGTTTACAGGACAGTAATCAGATTAAGCCAAGAAAGGCCTTAGTTCAGATTATCCCTAAAATTCAGATTACAGATTTACACATAAGAAACATCAGCAATATCAGCAGCTGTGTTGCTTAATTATCTATAAAATATGTAAAGATCCAGTTGAAGTACGTTACAGTGTGAAGTGCGTCTGCTTGCGTCAGGATTTATTCAGTGTGGGCAGTTTAGATGGAGTCTGTATTGTGTTGACAGGTGGTTGATTTAAATGCCTTGGGCTTGTGTGTTTTTCAGGACTTGTGTCTCGGTGTAAACCAGAGGAGGAAGAGAGTCTGTACTGGCTCAGTATGGGCAGAACCTTTCATAAAGTCTGCCTTAAAGATAAGATCATTACCGTCACCCGCTACCTTCCAAAGTCAGTCTCACCTCAACTTTACTAAAGACAAAATAGCAGGTGTCTTCAGTAAATGCAGTCTTATATTCTAAAGAGGCACATGTTTGTGTTTTTAGGTATCCGTATGAAGCGACGCAGATTCAGTACAGTTACAATCTTTGCCCTCCGCACGCAGATGCCCATTTTCTGCCATTCTGGGTTGAGTTCAACCACGAGCGTCTGGAGGAATACAAATGGAACTATCTGGATCAGTACATCTGTTCTGCTGGATCTGAGGACTTCAGGCAAGCAGCTTTAGTAGCACCAAACAGTAGTTGGGGTCTTTTGACATTGTAGTCGTTTGCCAGGAATAATGCCTTAAAATGCTGCCTAAGTAAACAGCTCACCAAGTTTTGGAACAGAGCCCATGTTTCACTCAGTACAAATGGAAATAATGTGCATCTTCTCTCTCTTCCACAGTCTTATTGACTCTCTGAAGTTCTGGCGTACACGTTTCCTGCTACTGCCAGCGGGTGGAGCCAAGCGAGTGGCGGAGGGTGAGGGTCACTGGGACTTGTTTGGGGAGGGAATGGGGGCGGGGCGTGATGGCCTCTCCGGCACTGGGGACTGGTGTCTCTTGGATGGATTTATCCGTTTTTTGGAAGGTCTAAACAGGATCCGACGGCGCCATAGATCTGATCGAATCATCCGTGTGAGTGCACAGTCATAAATAGTAATAGTTTATCACAGTCATGATAAACATCAATGTTCTAAAGCATTGTTCATTCATTCCAGTCCTTTTTCATGAAACACAAAAGGGGATGTTCAGTAGAATGTTGATGCTGCTCTTGTCTATACAGTGATGAATGTTGTTGCTGAATGAATACATGCTGATATATTTTAGGCATATTCTGCAAGGTGTCAATGTAACAGAATTTAAACACACATCTGAGTAAAGAATAACAATTGCTTTGTTTTACCATAGAAGGGAGCTACCATTAAAGGCCTGCAGGTGACAGGAACCCTCTCCTCTTACAACCCGGAGCCTATAGCGCCCCCTGTGGGCAAAAAGGGCACCTCTGCCCTCTCTGCGCTTCTGGAATTAGACCAGACACAGAAGTGAGTTGAGCAGGCAGATTTCTGCAAATTAGGAAATTAAAGTATGTCTACATCAGTGAGAACTATGTGTTATTTAGCTATGCCAGAAACAATGAGATCCAGACTGTTATCATGTTCCACATATGGTAAGGGTTTTATAAAATGCAGGAGATTTCATGCTTTTCCTAATGCTGGTGAGATGCCTTTGATCTGTAGGAGTTTAGAAGAGCAGCAGCTTGCAGCTCAGCATGCCGGGAAACCATGTGGACCTTTGAGTGAAGCTGCCAATGTTGCCCTGACAACCACCTATGTCGACAGCCCCCGTAAGGTGAGACTCAGAAGCAGACCGCTGAACAGCCTGTGCTGTTGTCCAGTTTCTGGCTTCCTGTGCGACTGCTTGTGCTTTTGAGTGAGGATGAGGGCTTTTTTATTTGTACATTGTGTATCGCTTACCTGCCCTTTAATTTTGTCTCATGTTTGTCTGCTACGCTGGGTTTGATTGGCTAATATTTACAACCGCATTTATAGAAGCTGGTAGAAATACTCAGTTATTCTAAAACGTTTTAGAAGAGTTCCTTATTTAATCCTTATTTATGCAACTATTTGACCTATATAAAATATACTTTATATATTGCCCAGTCCAGTTTAAACACCCCCTGGTGTATATTTTCTTATTTTGTCTTATTTATATAGTTCTTTATGTCTCAAATATTGAATTATGGTTTGCAGTAGGTTTACATTTCCTTGCTCCCTATTTGCCTCTTTTGATTTTTGCCTCTTCCTGCCTCATTCTTGCTCTGATCTTTGGGGGTTATTTTCTTTCTTCCTGGTGTTTTCCTCCTAATATGCTGACAGGACGCTGCCTTCATTTTGGACTTTATTCGTAGTCCACGTTCCTCCTACAACTGTCACTCACAGGTCAGTCACTGCCTCTCTGCTCTGTGGAAGCTGTCTGTCCTTTGCAATGCAGGCATGTGTGTGTATGTATGTGTGTGTTAACTGAGAGTGATTGTGAAGAGCTATTTATGCTTGTGACTATACTTAAAGGCAGGGTAGGTGATTTGTTTTTTCCAGAAACTTTTTTGGTTATGCTGGTGGAAAGTCTCTTTACATCCTAATAACAATCACTAGTGCTCTAAATACATTTATATAAATATCTTCTGTGGAAGGTGCAGGACCCTAAAATGTTCGTCCAATCATTGCATTAGGTCCAAACTATGTATTTGCATACTTCAGAGCACCCTGTTCATGATTTCATCTTCTGTTCATGTGTTTTGGAGGCGTGGCTTTGGAGAGTGCTCTGAAGAGATGGTGGGATCTTATGCTATCAGAGATAGCTTGCTACTGCTAGCCTCTTAGAAATTGCCTACCCTACCTTTAATATAATGTAAAATGCATCTTAGATTACCAAGCATCATTTGACATTGACACCACTGTGACTAGTGCTGTAGCTGTATCTCTCCTGTTGGCTAATGAGAGAATGCATGTGCACTTCTGTTTCACTTTAATTCCATTTTACTTCACGTCCAGATGTCAGTTAGAGCTCTGCTGGGCTCAGGTAGCTAGACTTCTGACTGTTTGCATGAAGTCTGGTCAACATTGCACCTTATTCTGAATAAGGACATGCCAGACACGACTTAAAAATAGTACTAGTATTGATTATTTTATTGAAAATGGATGTTGATGTTGCTTAAAGCTGCCTTAACCAAAATAGTTAAATATCTTTCAAGGACTTGATGGTATAATTCTTGTAAATTTTGTCATATCCAATGACTACTTCTTGTAAGTGCTTAACATAGCAGCTTGGTACAACATTGTCATAAAAATTGTTTGTTGGTTAACTGGTTAAAACCTGTGCTGTGTAACATACCAGCAGGCCAGTAAGAATGGAACTGGTGGTTTTCATTTATGATTTGTAAATGGGCTGTCTAAGACAGCGCACTGCAAAACTGCAGTCTTGTTAGACTGGATGTAGATAGATAGCACCTCTTGTCACCATCTCACACCTTTTAGACTTGTTTGCATGAAATTAGACGTTAGTTCATTTTTAAAGGTTCTTCTTCCTGTGCATGAAGTACAGGAGAAAAGAACCACTACCATAACTCTACCTGACATAATCTCACTGGGTTCCTCAGCTGCCAGCTGAACAGGTTATAGCCAATCCTATTGAGGGTGGATTAATAGACAAAGGAAGCAACCAACCAGGCGAGAGAACAGTTGCTACATCCCAAGCCACAGGAGACCCAATCACAGGCACTGGTTTAGAGACTGGGTAAGAAAACTCATCATCCTGACAGTGAAAGCTGTGCTTCAAAAACACTGTGGCCACAACACGTCAATGTTTTTTTGCAGTGGACAGTCAGGGTCCAGTGGGTTAAGCCTTTCCTCATCTTCAACACTAATGGAGATCCTGGAAGCCATTAAGCATCCCACGTGAGATCCTTCATAAACTTAATTATTTATTAGTCTTCTAGTGTGTGTAAAGTAAATTGACTTTCTGTGTTTACAGCACTGGAGTGCAGCTCTTACCAGAGCAGAGGGGCCTGCCACCCAACTGCTTCGTCAGTGCTGAGGTTGTACATTGGCTTGTCAGCACTGTGGAGAATGTAGCCACACAGGGCATTGCTGTAGAAATCATGCAGGTAGGCGATAACATTGTGGAAGTCACGGTTGTCTGTGCGTTTGCATTTAAAAACTTGAAGCTTTTCTCCTGGTGCTCCTGTAGAAGATGCTGGATGAAGGTTTGATTACTCATGCTTCAGGTGATGCCATGCGAACGTTTGTCTATGGTTTCTACCTCTACCGGATTGTTGACAAGGACTGTGAGAAGGGTAAGAAAGACTTGACTGAACGGGGACAGAAGTTACTGTACTGCTTGTCACTGTACTAGTAGCAACTCTTAACCTACTGCTTTTCTAGTTGTATCAGGTGACTTATCATATTGGCTTTACTATATGCACCCTTACTGGTAGTCACCACCTAAAGTTGCCTGAAATTGAACTCTACTCTAGTGGGAGTACTCTGACGCTTATAACACCTCAACAATTCCCATTAAAAATTAATGACTTTTGATTGCATTGTTGCAAGATGCTTTGAGAATTCACATTTAAAATTTAGCAAAAAGCCAATCTTATTGTAATTGCCATATTTTTAGCTCTTAACAACAGCCCATGAATGTCTGTCTGAGACTCTTATAACCTTTAATATTAGAAGAGGGTAAATCTTTAGGTTCTATGCCTTGATCCCCTGTGCTCCTGCCATCCATAAAACCAGACCTTTGTGTCCCACAGCTCCTGCGACTCAGCTTCCACCCGCTGGGGCTAATGTGTGGTCTGCAGCGGCTTTGGAGGACTTTGCCCTGTTTCAGAGAAAGTGGTTTGAGGTGGCCTTTGTTCTGGAGGAACGTCGGCCCTGTGACTTACCTGCCTTCCTACTGCCCTGGCTGCCCAGTCGGCCAGCCTCGTACGCAAGTAGGCATAGTTCCTTCAGCCGCAGCTTCGGAGGACGCAGCCAGGCTGCCGCACTGCTAGGTACACACAGCCGGCTCCGACCCTAGAGCAAGCATGCTCCGCCCCTTAAGGGAGTATGCCACACCCCCTCCCCAAAAGATTCTGGAAAGAAAATGGGTCACACAAAGTCCCAACCCATCCCACTTCTTGTCATATTACTAAAACATACAAAATTCATCTGTACAGATCTAGCAGACACCCTACAGCCATTATACAGTAACTGAACAATGCAGCTATCGTTTCACAGTTGGAGACTTCCACAACTCTGCTAGCATCTTAACACGTTAAAAAAAACATCTTAAACATCTTAAAAAGTTGACTTGGCAACATCATCGAACAACTATTCACATCATTATATTCCTCAGAAACAATATGCTTGATTTAACCACTTCTATCTAACGCAAGAATTGTCATTGTCACTTTACCAGTGCCAATTTAATTCATCTGTGACACTTTGTGTGACCCTCCTCCATTCCAGGACTGCATGTTGTCGTAGAAAATAGTCCATCTTTCAGTACACCGAATGCATTTCCACAATGCCCAAACCTTGTTGACATCATGATTCCCCGTGACTGATTGTATAAGCAGCGTTTGTAATTCTGCTGTCATGTGATGGTACATATGCTTTACAAATGATGTGTGCTATTGTACCTAATCAGGGCACAAATTGATTTGACGCTGGGTTGCTGGGCTGGTTGGCCTTTGATGACGTCTCATACAGCAGTAGTGTGTAACATGTAGTGCATGCTGTGGTGAAGTAGTGGCTGTGGTCCAGTAGTGCTGTGGTATGGGTTCTTCCTGCTCTCCTCCACCTATCCTGTCTGCGCTGAACACGTGATGTTCCTGCATTGTTCCCAAACCTGAGCAAAGCTCTTCCATGCATCCATCGCTTACTTTACTTTGCCTACTGCTACAGTATATCTGCTTTCAGTATTTGCTGGAATGGAAAGCCTTGTGCATCATGAAATATTTATTCATGCTTTTCTTACCTTTAATTTTACCAAATGCTTAGAATCATATTTGGCCTGATGCTTGATCTTCATCATTAAGTTTTACTTGCCATAAACGCATCAAATCACAGATATCTCCATTTCCATCTCTTGACACATTTAAGACCTTAAAGCTCCATGCTTGACCTCAATGTCATTTCATCCTCCTGGCCATTTCTGCTCTCTCTCTCTCTCTCTCTCTCTCTCCCTCTTTCTACCCCTCCCCTCTCAGCTGCCACAGTTCCGGAGCAGAAAACAGTCACCTTGGACGTTGATGTGAACAATCGCAGTGATCGGACAGAATGGTGCAGTTGCTATTACCATGGCAACTTCTCTCTCAGTGCTGCCTTTGAGATCAAGCTGCACTGGATGGCTGTCACCGCAGCTGTGCTCTTTGAAATGGTGAGAACAGAAAGAACGTAGCTTTTAAAATCCAGAACATGTTGAAGCTCAGGATGACGTTTTTATAATATTAGGGACTGTCAGTACTAAAGCAAAGTGACAACATGAAGTCACCTTGCTTTACTAAATGACTGCTAAGCCTGAGTCCTAAAGCACTGATCTCCGCCCTTTAGGTTCAAGGTTGGCACAGAAAGGCAGCATCTTGTGGATTCCTGCTTGTACCTGTGTTGGAGGTGCCCTTTGCTCTGCCATCTTACCAGTATGGTGACCCTCTCCGTGCCCAGTTGTTTATCCCTTTAAACATTCAGTGCCTACTAAAAGAGGGCAATGATAACTTATTTGAGGGTAAGAAGGACCAAATGAAGTAACACTGAATGTTATAGTGATTCTATAAGTCAAGTAAATAAACTGTATATCTGCAGGTCAAGTGAAGGTCATGTGTTACAGGCTAATGCAATAATTCCAGAGAAACTCTCTATTATGGTCCTGTTTTACTCTTTTAGGGTTTGAGCCAGAGACGTACTGGGACAGAATGCAGTTGTTTCAGGAGGCTATACTCTACAGGTAAAGAGAGTATAGAAAAGGCATTTGATCAAACCCCTAATACATTTTTGCACGTAGCTCAATGCAACAACCTAGCAACCGTTTAGCAACATGTTAAAACACTCTCAAACTGTCCTAATAACTGCATAGCAACACCCTGACAACCACCCACAACACCCTAGAATTGTGGGTGGCAAAGAGTTCCGCACAGACAAGTTTTACTCATTTTTATAACTAACTTTTTCTTTGAAGATTTGGCTTTGTTCAAGACAAGTTCTCAGCATCAGCTTTTAACTTTCCATCAGAGAACAAACCACAGTACATCCATGTAACAGGTATGTGTTTTGATAAATGTTAAACTTAGTTAAAAATACCTTGAAAACACTAATAGAAACCTTATTTATTTTATTCTCCCATCTCTCTCGGCCTGTGTGTGTTTTTCCAGGTACAGTTTTTCTTCAGCTGCCGTACTCAAAAAGGAAATACTCTAGTGGACAGCGACGACGACGTAACTCCACTACCTCAGCCAATCAGAGCCTGTTTGGCTCTGAGGAGCGGGTGGGCTACAACTGGGCCTACAATACCATGCTGACCAAAGTCTGGAGGACTGGCGTGCTGGGTGATGAGAAACTGGCTGACCGCCTGTTGCGGGATTTCACAGACTTTTGTGCCAACAAGGATAATCGACTAGTGACCTTCTGGGAAAGTTGTGTGGAGAAAATGAACGCCAGTGCCCCCTGAGGAAAGGAAATAGATACTCTGTCAGAGAAACCGAGGCAGTGTGCCTCTGCATTGAGAGCTAATGTACTCCTGCTACCATCTAATCAGAGATAAATAAAGCAAACCGCCTCATCATCAAACACTCAGATGGATGAGTCACACTGTATGCTTACAAAATGTCAGCACATGCACCTGCAATGCTTTGTGGTCTTCAAGCCATTATAGTTTTGATTGGTAGGTCTTAAACAGCACTGCACATAGCAATAATAATCAGCAAATTGCTCCATTGCTAAACTCCGCCCTAACACACTTCTGACCAATCGTACCTTAGCAACTGTTTCCCCTTTTCCAAGCCTTTAAAATATCTTCTGAAGTGCATGCTGTGGATTAAACTACTTTCCAGTTCTTTTTCATATATAACATTCGTAAGGACACCTACAAATGTTAATTCATGTTATCAACTTAATTTACATTTTGATTTACAGCTGGCAACATATTTTAGAAACATTAGTTATGTGCATTTACACTAATGTTATTATTTTTATTCTGAATTATTGGCCCAATTCATTTTCAGTTATAATCCTGGAACAGGTTTAGATGTGAGTAAACTGTATTTTAAATATCCCTAGTTTATGAACTACAGTTTACTAAAGGTGATCAGAGGGTTGTAGTTAACTGTTATGCTTATCTGGGAAACAAATGTTATATAATTTTTATAAAAATAGTGGGAATTAGGTAAGAACATTAATACTTGAGCAAAAAACAGTATGACTCCAAGGACCCGTCTTCACATTATTCCAAGGTCAAAAGGGTTACAATAAATCCAGCTGTTATATTGCAGTAACTGCACATCTTTAGATATCACACAAACTGTGCGTAGATAAAAGTTTGACCTTTTGTTCACTTTGAAAATATGGCTATTCCAGTTCAAGCATGTTGTCTGGACAATCATTGTTAAGCATAACCCGACAGAGGCGCGTCCCTGCATCCCATTATTCTTTCATCAGCTTTTGAAGTGTAGCATCTCCATTTGAATGCGGAAGAGGTCCTTATCGCGCGCATGCGCTTTGAGACGCTGCAATGAACAATGCCGCAAACCTCAGTGCGCAGGTGCGTGCCTGCAGGCCATGCGGCTATTTTTAGAAAATGACGTCATCGTGAAATACAGCGAGCACGCGCACCCCCCAACTCCCCCTCCGCCCTGTTCGCTGGGATTGACAGGACGCTTGCATCAACAGCACCCACAAAGCCGAAAAGCGATCTCGGGAAGAGAGAAACAAGAAGTCGGGGGAAACTTGGAAGAGAGAGGGCTGGGAGGGGAACGCGAGCGTTGCAAAATAAATAAGAAATACAAAATATTTAAAATTTGCACCTTCAACCCTTGGCTCGCTGATCCACCCTCACGTGCGCGGCTGCTCCAGATTCTGCTCGCGCCTGTGTATGCTGACCGGAGCGCGCGCTCTTGTGCCAGTGTGTTCTGCTGCGAGACCGAACCCCGGTGCGATCGAAACCGACCGACCGACAGTCTTTGACCAGAGAGGATGGCTGACAGGGAACAACTGATCCAAAGAGCCCGTCTGTCGGAGCAGGCGGAGCGTTATGATGATATGGCCTCTGCGATGAAGCTGGTGGGTCATTATTAATATACATACTTTCATTCGTAATGTAATCGATAGCAATAGAAATGCACTAAGGATTTTTGTAATGTAACGCATAAAGCAATGCTAGAATGAACGTGTATTTTCATTTAATGCGACTGCAGAATCTCTCGTCTTTGTCATGAGCAGGATTTTTTGTTATATATATTATATATACATAATATATATATTATGTTGATTAAGGGAAACTTAAAATCGCGGGTTTAAATAGCAAGATTTGTTATTGTAAACAAACAGCAGAAAACGGCGGATGAAGGTACAGAAATATTAGAAATTGTAGGTTTCGGTTCAATATCGTGCATATCAGTCGTTACAGTGGATGAACATGGGCGGCGCTAAGACATCTTCAACCACATCCATTGTGCTTGTGTGTGTCTCTGAGAAAGTAATAATAATTAAAAAATGAGAAGAGATTAAATGTAAATAAAAAGCGTTGTAATATAATAAAAATTAAACGTGTATGGTCTTGACAGTTCATGTTTAATTGAAGCAATGTGAACTGAAGCGCAGCATGTACGCCAGCAGCGCAGAATCAGCTGTATGTTTGACATACAAGCACAAAGGATTAAAATCAATCTGTCAGTTTGGTCAGTCTAGAGATGGTTGATTTTGTCATAATCTAAAACTGTTAAACTAATAAAAAAACCTTTATTCTATTTTACAAGGTTACTTTGACTTTGTGACACTGGAGTATTCATTGTATACAGGTTTTTTTATTGACATTAAACAATAGGGACATAAGATGTATGGTGTATGTATGTGCATTGCTTTGTGTTTTACAGATGTTTTTAATGGCTAATTGCAATAATACATTTCTTACCAATTGGAACAATAATTAGTTTTATATCCCAGTTGACAAAATAAAAAATCATGAATGTTTTATAATATATTTAAACATACTGATGTATCAAAGAAAAAACTCACGGCTTCATTTTAAAAGCAACAGATAAGTTATATAGATGTATAATACGATCTGCTAGCAGTGTACAGCCATAATATTTAAAAAAATTGATATTATTATTGGAATCAGGCAATGCATACATTTAAAGCAGAAAATAATATAAAAGCAATATAAATATAATATCAATATAAACACCCCCCTTCTCTTCTGCATCCTCAGGTCACAGAGCTGAACGAACCGTTGTCCAATGAAGACCGAAACCTGCTCTCTGTGGCCTACAAAAATGTGGTGGGTGCCCGACGGTCATCTTGGCGTGTAATATCCAGCATAGAGCAGAAGACGGCGGCAGATGGCAACGAAAAGAAGCTGGAACTGGTGCGTGTCTACCGAGAGACCATTGAGAAGGAGCTGGAATCGGTGTGTCAGGATGTTCTCACTCTTCTGGACCAGTACCTCATCAAGAACTGTGATGAAACCCAGGTGGAGAGCAAGGTCTTCTACCTGAAGATGAAGGGCGACTACTACCGGTACCTGGCCGAAGTAGCCACTGGTGAAAAGAGGGCATCTGCCGTTGAATCATCTGAAGGGGCCTACAAGGAGGCCTTCGACATCAGCAAGGGCATGCCGGCCACCCACCCCATCCGCTTGGGCCTGGCGCTCAACTTCTCTGTGTTCTACTACGAGATCCAAAACGCACCCGAACAGGCCTGCCAGCTCGCCAAGGAGGCCTTCGATGATGCCATCGGCCACCTGGACAATCTGAACGAGGACTCCTATAAGGACTCCACGCTCATCATGCAGCTCCTGCGGGACAACCTCACCCTCTGGACCAGTGACCAGCAGGACAGCGAAGGAGGAGATGCCAATAACTGAGAGATCAGCCWCATCTGCTCTCACTTCTAGCTGCAGTAGCACCCGTCTGTCCCACCGATGTCTTCTTTATTGTCTTCTTTATYTTATTTCTCTCTTTCTCCTCCCCATTTCTCTCTATCTTCCTCTCTTTTCCTCTACATCTTTCTTGTCCCATTGTGACACCTATATGCTCTTGTTTGGTTCCTCAGGGCTGCAGTTTAGGCCCTTGATAGCTCTGTTTTAATTTAGGGCCTCTTATACCTCTTTTCCACTGACAGGGTGCTGGTTGCCAATCATGTGAACTTGATGTAACGTGATGTGTGTTTGTTTGTAGACGGTTTATGCAGTAGCGTTCCCCGTTACGTCATTGTTTGGCTCTCAAGTCAGCAGAAACACAGATCAGTTCTGAGAGCACCAGCACCTTTTTGGTTGAAAAGTGGTTTTTGTATTTTAATTTGTCAACCTCTCTCTTTCTCCATCTCTGTCTCTCTCTCTCTCAGACTTACACTTTCTCTGTTTTCTCCACCTGTTCTTCCTCCACCCCCGACCTTTCTCTTCCTCTCCCCTTTGATGAGTCGCTGATAATTAGCCTACTGGTCTCCAAGTGACAGTTACTTAGTGTGTACTTGTAAGGACTTGATCTTTGTAGAAACTCTGTAACACTTATTACAGAATGAGCTCTACGTGGCACAGTACAGTGCAAATGTTACACCTTATTACCAGTTCTGTTCTTCTTCTTCACTTGTCCTTGATCTGTACCTTCATCACTGCTTAGATGTGTTCGTCTGTCGTTCCTTCATGAAGCTCACCTTGCTAGCCCTGTGAATTGTGTATGTCCGCTGATCTCAGAACAGCATCCGTCGTCATGCAATATGTGGGCGGCGCTCTGTTGTGAGATGCAGTGATTCAAGAGTCTTGATTAGGATTACATATGCAAGGTTATGACAGAATGACATTAAAGGCATTGCCTACCATGGGAACCTCAGACAGCTTATTATGGTTTCACATTGTCTTCACTATTTTACATTCACATAACACTTTACTTTCTTTAAGTCAACATGAGAGGCCATTTACCAGCATCATATTCATAATCAGAATGAAATGAGACAAATATAGAAGGGGACATGAGTCAGTTTGGGTCATAAAAGTTAAAATATAGTCTGACTATATTTTTGCAAGTGTTTGCAAAGGTCTGCACCACTCATGACTTTGACTTATTAGCTAATTAACATTGTTAATTAATATTGACATTAACCAATCAACTGTGCAGTCTAGGTGATGTCAACCAAAACAAAAAAACTGTTACATTTTTTAAAATATTATGAGAAACTTAATCAGAGAAAAAAATAACATCCATCAAACAATTTTACACAAACATACAAACAAATAACACAGATAAGACTGATCTTGTTTTCACATTTGGTTTTAAAGTGTGTAAATTTCACTGCCTCTATAGCGACACCAAACAGAACTGCTAAACTTTGTCCATAGATCCACAGTATTTACATTTTCTAAGAGTATCAAGCTATAAATGAACATAAAGTTTCTGCATCTTTAGGATCTTTACAGCAGTTACATACATATATGTTACATACCTTTTTATGGCAGCATTAATGTACTTTATATCTTAATGTAACTTATGGGAATTTCATTAGTCAGTAGTTGTTTGGCCAACGCAGTCTTGCCCTTTGATTAGTCAGACAGAAGCTAAATGATCTGAAGGCCATTTTGGGTGCAGAAGGTTACAGGTTTATGACAGTAGAAGCCTAACATCTTGAAGATAAACATTAATGGCCGTGATGAGATATGGTTCTTAAGTACTGCTGGGAAATTGATAAAGTCACATCTCTGCACTTGCAGACCCTGTGACAAATCACCTGATTTTAACTTTTAACTATGTGTCGTTAATGGTTATGAAATATTTTTATGAAATTAATTTATTCCATATGATTATTATAGAAGATTATACAACTAAAAATTATTTTATTAAAAACAAAGAACAGATAAATCACATGATATAGGGTTTAAATGGTCAAACAAAAGGTATGCAAGCAAATACATGAGTATGTACGCAATATAACTAAAAAGACAACATGCATCATTTGTCTGTACCTGAAATTTTTCAAGCAATCCCAGGTTAATGATTGAACCACCTGTGTTTAAGCTTATGTGGTTTATTACCTGAACTAGAAGATAGTACCTTAAATTCATGCAGTTTCCTTGTTGTTGCCCCCAAGAACAGGGTGTTGACAATCTCAGTGACTTGTTCTGTTATAAAAATCTAGTGTGATGTAAACATATGAGGGCAGAAAGCAACTTTTCCATAATTCCAAAGTAATTGTTTATTCCAGCTAAAATATTTCGGCAGCAATATGTAAATTACAAAAACTGTTGGAGAACCTTGGAGATCTTCGGAATGGAGATTTTTGTGGAGGTGGAGATCCTCGAAAGCAAGTAATTAAAATGCAGGTGATTCATGAAATGTGTTAGGCTTCGCAGGAGCCCAAAAACTCAAAACTTCCTGTTAAGTTTGTCATTAATGATCTCCTCGCCAGCACACAATCTCAGATTTTTGACAGCCTTGAGGCACAAACACACTTTTTATAATTAACTTAGAAGGTCACACCCATCACCAGACGTCCATATATAATCAAATGTGTGTGTACGCACGCACAGTGGCAGTCCCACAGGTGAAATCCAGGTGTCTTCACCATTAGACTATTAGGAACGGACACGGTGGCCACTTGTCCACCTTGAACACCATCAAAATGGGTTCAGACTATTTTGGATTCTCCTTTGTCCGGAATGAAAAAAGAAACAACACTATAGCCATTAACAATCCAGCAGATATTTCCGTGATTGTTATATATTTTTTAGTGGTTCTGGCCGTGGGAATATGGGTAAGTGGTCAGTATTTTTGATCCTGTAAAACATTTGACTGTTTTGTGAATTGTTAACCTTAAGTCAACAAAAGTACAATAGCTGTGTGAGATAACTTTAAATACAGAAGAGAGACAGATTTTAAGGTAATCAATGTAATGCAAAAACGACACTTGAAATTGTGCCTTGTAAAATATAATTGCTCTCATTCTTCATAAATAGCTTTACAGTAAAAACAGCTTTACAGTAACAGTTACTAAAAATAGCTTTACAGTAGTAGTGTTGGAGCAATTAGAAATAATTGTAAATATTGTGATGAGAAATACTGTAGTTATCAACAGTGGACAAATCAACTTGTCATTTTATGTCATCTTAATGTATCTCAACTAGCCATAATGAAGTCCTTAACATTTCAGTTATTTCTTAAAAACCCTATACTGTATATTTATAACTGTAGTATTATATATAACTGTATTTGTACACCTGAAACATTTCTTTGAAACTCTAGAAAAACACAAATGTAACTCATAATTCAACAAAGACTATTAAAAAAAACTATTTTGTCAGCCTTTTACACAAAAAAAGAGATGCACATTTTAAACTTGGCTCTTTCTGTTCAAAGGCAATGGTGAGGACCAACCGAGCCACTGTAGGAGGTTTTTTCCTGGCAGGCAGGAGTATGGTGTGGTGGCCGGTAAGGAAATAAACTGACATTCAAGAGGAAAACAACACAAAATATGAATAAAATGGAAGAACTTGCAATGCTCGATCGTTCATTATATCAACATTAATCAACCAAATGTAAATTTACCAAATTCCTATTTTGACATTACTTAACCTGTTATAATCTGTTATCCAGGGTTAAATTCACCATAAAAGTGTGAACCAATTATCTATTAATCAGTAACAGTGGAACATTATCATTGATATGGCATAATAATGACCCTAACTGCCCCTTCATTTTAGTAGTAGTGCTTGCTTTTTATGGTAACCCTGGTCTCATGATAGAGTGAACAAAGTCTTTTATTGGGCCATAACTGTTTGATGCCAGATTTGTTTTACAATTAATTAGAACTTTGGGAATAGAAACTTTTTATCCGTTTTCTCATGCAAGGAAAATAAAGTTTTTATTAAGCTATAGAATTAGTCGAGGCATTGGTTTTTATTCTCCAGCAAAACTAGTCTTTTGTATGTTATTACAAAGTTCATTGTTGCAATCATTATTGTTTGAATTGCACCTCAGAATGTACAAAAGAAGCGGTTTTCATAGCTTATCATTATGTTGATTGCATTGATAGTCAAACAGTAGACAGAGTTAATATTATCTGAAGCAAAACTCTTCAGATGTGTTGTCAAAACTACCCAGAATCCCCTGCTGATCACATAACCTCAGTGTTCTATTGGGTTTAAAGCCCTCAGGTTAAATATCACATGCTGTAACTGTTTAGTTGAGTGTATGTCCATAATATTATTCTAAACTCTCTTACCTTTCATTTCAGATTGGAGCTTCTCTCTTTGCGAGTAACATTGGAAGTGGCCATTTTGTTGGAATAGCAGGAACCGGAGCTGCTGCTGGTATTGCCATTGGTGGCTTTGAATGGAACGTATGTTAAGAACTTATAAATTACAAAGACTTATTAATAATGTTTTAGCCCAATGTTATCAGTATGGAATAATAAAAAAGAGAAATTATATATCATATTTTGTCTATGTCTGGTAACTGACCTATTAAATTATTGCATATAAATATAACAACAATACATAAATAATAAGTAGGTGCAATGTTTTTCCTCAGGCTCTGGTTGTCGTGATCATTCTGGGATGGCTGTTTGTGCCTGTGTATATAAAGGCTGGGGTAAGCCGGCATTTGTTCTCCTGTAATGGGCATTGCATAGCAACGCTGATATATGTTGCTTACTTATAGAACATTAATGAGTGCTGTCACATATCTACCCTGTATCTTTTTGCAGTCATGTATCTCTTTATGGTCTATAATGTTATATAATGTTCATAATGGTCTATAATGTTATCTGCAGGTGGTGACCATGCCTGAATACCTAAAGAAGCGGTTTGGTGGGCAACGAATTCGTATATACCTCTCTGTGCTTTCCCTGTTTCTCTACGTCTTCACCAAAATCTCAGTGAGTCCAAAAATCAACTATTTTAACACCAAGTATTAAAAAAAACGTTATGGCCATAGTCCAAATAATATGTACTTTTTTGTTAATGACAAAATGCATGGCAAGAAAAATACATTTTTTAACAGTAATCTATTTTTCACATCCTTTTCGTAAAAATATCTAAAAACAGGTATTTAGATAATAAATATTGGTCTGTTTATCTGAACGTTTAACCATATCATATCTGTTCTTGAATACTGATGGCTTGGAAAATCAGTTTCACAATAAGCTGCTTAGTATCCAGTACTCAGTGTTTAGTTTACCACTAATGGTTACATTCAATCTTAACTAAACATGAGTAATCTGATAGCAGATGTGTTATGATGGTCATTGTCCATGTAAAAGTACCTTTAATGCCATGTGAAGTCAATCTAAAGTGCTCAAACATTTCCACCACCCACTTCTCTTCTTTCTTGTTTTTTTACTAGGCAGATATGTTTGCAGGAGCCATTTTTATTAATCAGGCTTTGGGGCTCAACATTTACCTGGCTGTGTTTCTTCTGCTGTTAATTACAGCACTGTATACAGTAACAGGTGGGTTGATTACAAATTAAGGACTAAGATCAGGACTAATTTTAAGTAAAGTTTAGTTCTGTCCCCCAAACTAAATTGTATTACTAGTTCTTTATATATAATGTTTAACTGCTGGGTAAATATAAAACTATACCAGCATACATTAAGGCTAGTGTCAACTATATAATTAAGATAAAATGTAACCAGACTGTTTTCAAGACAAGCGTATTTATCTTTAAATGTCAGGTTGGAGTAAATGATCACATATGTGTGTGTGTAACTGGTATATGTGTGTATGTATAACAGTTACACAGAAGCTTTTTAAAATTCAACCTGGAAATATTTACTGGTGTCTGAAGTGTGACAACTAGCCCCTTATTCTCCATACATACATACATACATACATACATACATACATACATACATACATACATACATACATACATACATACATATATATATATGTCTGTGTGTGTGTGTGTGTGTGTGCGTGTATATGTATTCTGTGGAAGGCACAGGACCACAAAGCGTTCATCCAATCATTGTATTCAAATTGCATGCGATAAACTACATCATGGAATAAAGTCCAGCATTTTTATTTTCAGATAAAAAAATAAAGTTGTAGGGCCACCAAAAGGGACTGTAGTAAATGAGTTTGTGAGCGTTGTAGCTTGTCATGGGTAATTGCCCATTTCTGACGATACATGATAAGACTATAAGCCTCAAGCTATAATGCATTGTGACTGTAAACTTATATCATCCTCGTGGTCAGTTGTAAGAGGTTTATCTCAGTTTATTGTTTAGTACAGATTTGTTCCCCAGAGGAATATTATATAAAATATAATAGACAAGACCAATTGCAATTCGGTATGCAAATAAATGCAAGAAAGACGACCAATCGCAATTCAGTGTGCGGATATTGCAATTATGCTATTACTATCAGTTACATTTTGCATGCTGAAGAGTCCATTGAGTTAATGGGAGATAGAGTCTGTACATTAAGTAGTCCATTAAGTGGTAGAATTAATAGCACACATTTAATGTTTACAGTTAGAGGTTTACAAGAAACTCTTACCAGAACATTTACAGTACAGTGCCGTAATAGCATATTGTGAGTTCCTACTGTTCAACTTTCAAAGCGATACATTCTTAAGTTTTTCAGTATGTTCTTTTAAAGTAAAAAACACAGTCTTTTCTCTGCAGGTGGACTGGCTGCGGTGATTTACACAGACACCCTACAGACCATCATCATGGTTGTGGGATCATTTATTCTGATGGGTTTTGGTAAGTCCATTCAGGAGTTTTTAAAATGGATGTGTGGCCTAATGGCTAAAGCTCATAAATGGTAACTGTAAGGTTGTTGGTTTAAGCCTTGTAATGAGCGAGCCATCAGCCATCCCTGTTGTATCCATAATCCCAAATTATTTTAAGGTGGTTTTTTCTATGACGTTACAACTAAATTCTCATTTATGGTCTAATGAAACATTTTCCTTATATTTTCTTTTCTGTTAACAGCGTTCAATGAGGTCGGAGGCTATGAGAACCTACAGCAACGTTATATGAACGCTATTCCATCTGTGGTGGGTCACAACATCAGTTCGCAGTGCTACACTCCACGCGCAGACTCCTTCCACATTTTCAGAGACCCCATCAACGGCGATCTGCCCTGGCCCGGACTCATTTTCGGTCTCACTATCCAGGCCGCCTGGTACTGGTGCACTGATCAGGTACTGATCCATTTAAAAAGGCTACTGGCTTAATTTTTGTAAATCCAAGATGTGTGTTTGTCTGACGCCTAGCAACCATTTTCAGAAATTACCATTTCACAGAGCTAACTGGAGTTTATTGGAGCATTAAATATTTTGGAGCACAAACATTTTCAGTATAGGGATTTTGTACCTGCAATATTCCAAGTCACTCAAAACTTTTGCACACATGTCCATTTTTGGAAATTGCATTTTAATCTTGAGTTTCCCAGGATGGACAGTGTGCTTTGTTTTTAGACCTAGACTAAATTTAGACAGACATTCTTTTAGTTAGATAAGTCAACATTAAATAAGATAAGATACACAAACAGCCAAAGAAAATACAGCTACATACACTGGCTAAATTAGATTAACAGCCTATTAGCAAGTGTCAAAGTTTATCTCTTTCAGACTTACGTTTGACCACCCTATTTTGCTAATCGTGTGTGGTTTTATTTGAGTGATTTAAGGTACATTAACAAAAACTATTAAATATTAAATCTTTAATATACACAAACCATGAGCAGTTTCTTAAACTTAAAAATGTTATGATACAAAATGATATAGAGATCATTTACAGCTATTAAAGACTGAAGACAGATATTTACAGTTTTTATGTACACCTATGTTTATCAGTTACTCAACCTTATGTTCAAACCCATATGACCTCCTTTATTCTGTGGAACCCAAAAGGAGAAATTTTAAATAATGTACTGGTTACTCTTTTCCAATGCAATTGCAATGAATAGAGACTGGACATTAGACTTTAAACAGGACACCCAAACACCACAATGTGTCATTAAAGTATTCAGTTTTTGACACGTGCACTATGTTCACATGAAGACTTGTACGTTTTAGGTGATTGTGCAGCGCTGTCTGTCTGCCAAGAACTTGTCTCATGTGAAAGCTGGTTGTATCTTGTGCGGTTACCTCAAACTTCTGCCCATGTTCCTTATGGTTTTTCCTGGCATGATCAGCAGAGTTCTGTACACAGGTGAGAAAAACTGACACAATGCATGCTGGGAATGCAAATCTGAGAAAATAAATGTTAGTGTACTGATACCATATTGGACATTGTGGCATAGTCTGCAGTTCAATAGAGTATATGAGTCTACTTTGGATCCTACAATACTTTGGCCAAGATGAATAGTGTTTGTGTCTAATATAATATTCTCTTATTAGATGAGATTGCGTGTGTGGACCCAGAAGAGTGTACCCGCTACTGTGGAACCAGTGTGGGCTGCAGTAATATTGCCTATCCCAAACTTGTGGTGGACCTGATGCCAAACGGTAAATATATATACTGATATTATATATCCATATGTATACTTTTATATAC
>JAZGTK010004959.1:0-23321 GCA_036877625.1 Ambastaia sidthimunki
ACACACACTCGTTCTGCTTTTCACATGCACATAATCAGTTTTAGCTCTGTGGCCTCTTCTCTGAATCACTGGTTTTCTGCCCCACTAAACTCTCACACACATCACACTGAGTGTGAAACTAGAAACCTCACACCGAGAATAAACCTTCAGTGTGTGTTGACTATGTGTGCAAATAATTAGCAATATATCTGTAACAGCTTGAGTTAGACGTCAACCCAATCGTAACTATTTGGGTTGGTAAACTAGTGCATCTTAGACTGCATGAGAAATATTTTTACTCTGTGGAACAAGTCTAAAAAGACTTGAGGATTCAAACACCTTTTAAACACCTCTGTGGCATTTCAGTTAAATTAATATTTGTTTTATACCAAATTGCAAACTGCCATTGAATAACACTAGGTGTTCCTTCAGACAGTATGTAAGCTGTGAAATGTGATTAGAGGAAAATTACCATGACAAAAAAAAGAGATAAGAAAAGCCCTGGGCAACTCTCTAGGAGGTGTCATTTAATTTCAGCCTTGTTATTACTGTTGCGAGAGAACTAGTTCACACCTCTGTCATTAAAAACATGGGACTTTTTGCTGGTTTCTTTGAAACTACGCAGTTATTCAGTTTTCATGCATTTAGTTTCTATTGAGTGCATTCAAATCTAAATAAAACCCTTAATTGGGACGTATCTGTTAGCAGGATCACCACCCAGACCACAGCGGGACAGTCCTGCATGTTGGCGCTGTGTTTCTATGGGAGTCGGCGTGTGTATTGTAGATGGGATCTGACGGCGAGGTTGTGGAATGTGTTGCCTGCATGCGGGATTGAACCAAATCACATCCAGGGGGGAACTTTTAATACGAGCTAAATATAAGACGGTATTTGCCTATTTTTCTTTTCAAAGTTAAAAAGACACGTTGTTGTTTTATATATGTATTGCAGGCATATAATGTATGTGTGTCTGTGTGAAAATATGTGTAATAGATTTAAAGTAGATACGCCATTACCCTGCCATCTGACTGCAGAATGGATCGTTCCCCGGTAGGTGGGTCTTCGCTGCGGGAAACAGAACAGAGATCAATGAACCAGGCGTTTTACCGAAACTGGTCGGACAACCCAAGGTGGGAATAAACCATCGTTAAACGCAACCAGAACGAGTTTTGTATTATTATTTTGCAGAAATCTTACTTGCTCGTACACGGATTGCGAACATTAAAAGTGTGCGATGTGGAAAATTTACAGTTCTCTACTGTAACCTAACGTCAACTATCTGGTTTTGAGAGTAGATTTTTTTTATTCATCGTCGGATCAGATAACACGGGAATACAGGATGATCTTCGCAAATACGGCCAATCCACTCAGAACTCCATATCGAAAACAGGTATGTAAAGTAAAACTCACTGCAGTTATTAATGATGGCAAAGATATATAGCTGTATGAGATGAACTCACACTAGGTCGACTGGTCCTTTACCTGGGACACAATTTAACTCTTTTTGTACGCACGCACTTACAATGGCTGTGTTATAAAACAACACTGAGCTGCCTAACTAGATAGCATGTAAAGCGTTCTTGAGCTCAGCAGCCTATGATTCCCAAAATGATGCACACACCTATACTACCCAAATATGCTGTCCAGGTAGGCAGTTGACTAGGATTTGAGACACAACCATTGCTTTCCGAGCACTGTTCGACTTTGTTTTCTGTTTAATCAGAGTCTGGTTGACAATTTATGCTGGTTTCGTAATAAGGCCTCGTTGTGTTTATTGGGATTTCACAAACTAAATGTATTTTTACACTCTTTATTTAATGTGCTATTGCAGTGCAATATACAAAGTCTATAGAAAGAACAAGAAGTTAATTCCAGAAACCAATGTTATTTTTACTTTGGCATATCACAGTGAACTGTAATGAAGTGATATTCCACTTTACTATATTTTAACACGATTTTGTATTTGCGTGCATCCAGGATTGAATGAACTTAATGTTCTTGAATTAATTCCTCATGTTTTGTTATTTATTTTAAAGGTCACGCTGTGTATAATATATCACTGATGTTAGTGGTTTTTTTAACACAACCTGGTGTTGGCAAATGTAGAGAGGTGAGGATGGGAGAAGTCGGTGATGAAAGTCTACCATGGCAACTTGCGTTAGGAGATGCTGGGTGTGTTCAGAAGAATCTCTGCTTAATTAATATTCATGAGCGAATCCGGTTCTGTAATTGGTCGACGTAGGTGGGTGGGGCCTGTGGAAATATATTTAAACATTGCTTGTCATATACGTTCCATTTGCGTAAGCGTGAGAATTTGCGGGTCACGCACGCACGCACTGCGTGAAATCACACGTTTACACGTGCATTTGCATAGGCGCTAGTGTGGCGTGCCCAGAGTGATGGTTGTTAAAGAGGTAGCAGAAGTTAATGGGCTCCAAGATTTCACAGTTTACAGGAACCATATGGTCTAGGATGACTACAGCACATAGCTAAGGACCCAAGGGACACACAGACATATGAGAGATGGCTTGGATGTTGAATGTGATCCCCCCGCCTCTCTCTGTCTCTCCCTCCTGTCCATTGCTTTTCTATGTCTTGGTTACCCTTCCTATGACTTTGTTATTTTCCCTGTTGATTAAACTAGACATGTTCCTCAGGCTATACCTGAGTAGTTTTTGTACTGCACTGTGAAATCAATAGATTTTAATCTGGAGAAGAAAAGCAATAGAAATTGTTGGGAAAAATATAGTGAAATAAAGTGACGTGCTGGCCAACCCATACTTGGAATTTGACCTATGCGTTTCACCTATCCAGTTAGAGCACACACACTGGAGCAGTGAACACACATTGCAAACCATGAACACACACCCAGAGCAGCCGGCAGTAGTGCGGCGTCCTGTAGGCAACTGGGGGTGAGGTACTTTGCTTAAGGGCATTCTGGTTGCAAGCCTGATTCTCCAACCAGTAGGCCACAATTGCCTCACAATTTTGTGGGACCTTCAGTCACCTAACAGATTGATGCTGAAACTAGGGCATTATCTCCATCTGTCCATTCCATTCACCTTTCCCCATTTCAATTTGTGGAAGAGCTCTGTATGTTCCCTGCTCTTTCTAACCAGTCCTTCCCATAAATCATTCCTTCTCTTCTGCTACACATTCCCACAAATCATTGTCGGTGTGTGATTTTCACGCTGCTGTGGAAGAGAAAGTGGTTTTATCTCTTGCCTCAGTAATTAACAGGCGCTAACAAGCTTATGGGGCCACGTCCAGTTTCACCTCAGTGCACAAGTGTGTGAGGTGCTGCCAGGGAAATGGGTCAGTGTGTCAGAACAGAGAACTCCCACTAACCCCACAAGTCAAGTGGCTTTTTATTTTGTGCACACACACACATTCACGTGTATGCCAGCCCCTTATTTTTACATGCATGTATTTTTTAATTATAATGGTCCTGGTGTCAGAGCAGTGGTCTTTTCTTAACGTGCCCGTTTTGTGTTTTTGTTCTGTCACTTTCTCTAAACAAAAACAGTTGCCTGCTGATGTTTAACAGGCAGCCATTTTGTGACGGCTGTGAGAAATGGAGCTGTTTTAATGAATGACTAAGAAACAGGAAGTGAGTCAGTGATGTGGGCTGTGGTGGCCACTGTTTGGGGTGGGCGAGAGGCCCACACATCCTGTATCCCAGAGCGTTCTCTGAAAAACATTCCTTTCTCTCTGCTAAAGCAGAGTTTTACAGAGATCACAGCTTGCGCAGCCGAGTAAGTCTGATACTTTGGTTTAGTAATGACACTTTCAATTCCCTCCACCAAATATTTTGTTGCACTGAAATAACTGGCAATGAAAGATAAAAAAAAGCACAACTTTCAGATGCCTCACTGAGTGCTCTGACCATTTATTGTTTTTGAGGTTGCATAAACTTGTAAACACATCATAAAAGAATAGCTCACCCAAAGAAATCTGTCATCTTTTATTCTCTCATGAATTAACAGCTTTTGAAAAGCTTGATTTCACAATGAATCTGTTGATTTGGTTCACAAAACCAGTCTGAATGATTTGTTTACAAATTGGACTTTGCTATTTCTCTTGGACGAGATAATCCTTATTAAATAATGACTTTTGTATATCCTTTTTGAAGCTTAAAAGCTCCAGTCCCCATTGCAGTTTCATGCAAAAGAGGGACCAATACATTCTTTACAATTAATGTTTTTGTGTTATCAAAATAAAAGTCATACAGGAAAGTCATACAGGTTTGAAATGATGATTAGAGTGAGTAAATTAATTCCATATTTGTCATTGCACAAAACTGTGGCAAGATTTAAAAGCAATAGATGCCGCATTATGAGTTTCTGCAGTGTTGAATGGGCTTTTGTCCAGTAATATAATCCCAGCATGTTCAGTTTTGGATAAATTCGTAGATTGGGCTGATATGAGTGTTGAAGGCCTGGCTGTGCCTGTAGGCTTGTTTGTGCTTTTCTTTAATGGAAATTAGACATCAGGGATTTGGGATGTGGGTAGACTCACTGGTGATGGCTGAACGTGCAATAATAACACCAGTTCACTACAGATAGAGTTAAAGATATCATTATGACCAGAAGTCGCTCTGCCACAGCATGTTTTGAGGGGAGAGTGAGTTTTTTTTTCGCTCCATTTCCTTGCAATGTCTCAATGAGGGATTTTTGTAATCAGAAACTCAAGGGTGAGGAGTTTAATATTAAAAGGCTAAGGGAAAAATATTAACAGCGTTTGTAGCGTTTAGCGTCTCAGCTATTCGTTACATTAAACAAAATAGCAAAAACACAGCTTTTTAATTAAGGTAACATTACACAAACAACTTTAGATTTCTGTTCAATGCAAAATAACAAAGTGTTATCTTTTATGCAAGCACACGTTTGTCAAATCAATGAAATCTTTGTTCTCCATTCACGATAGCCTCCGCCCACCCTCCCCATGGCTCCGCCCAGCCCGAGCACCAACAACAGCAATAGCAGCAGCAGCAGTACGACCGGCTGGGAGCAGCTCAGCAAAACGAACCTCTACATCCGCGGGTTACCACCAGGAACTACCGATCATGACCTTGTCAAACTCTGTCAGCCGTGAGTAAACCACACCTCCCATGTTGATGAAATTAGGGCCAGTCAGTTTGGCTGTGTTCAAAATAAATACTAGCTTACTGCACACTACATGGTGTGCACTATAAATTGAATACTTTAAAAAAAATAAATTAAGGAATTTGCAACAATAAACTTATAATAAAACGGTTTTATATTACATTATTGACAATCTCATCTTGTTTTATATTAAATGAATTTATTTTTAGTTCAGTTTGCAATAATATCTTAATCTTTTTTGGCAGTCCAATATTGCTATTGGCATTGATGTTGTTTCTGGTTTATTATCATACAGGAAATAAAAGGTCAAGCTGAGTGCATTGCATTGTGGGATACAGAATGTCATGCAGTGTTCCCACATTTTTCCTGGCATGAAACTCAACGAACGTTATTTAATAGTGGCAGCTTTTGTTGTTAGAAAGCTCTCATTTATTACACATCTCTCTCTTTCTCACTCAACGTTATATGCCATTGGGCAACGTTATAAAAATGTTAACAAAAACTTTATTGTTAAATTGTTAGTGTTATTTTAAAATGTTACAGAATTAAAAACATTCAAATAACGTTCTTATAAGCAAGCAATAACATTAATATAATATAAAGTTTCTAGAACATTTAAAATAAGCATTTTAAAAGTTACTGTTACTTAATGGAAACATTGGGGAAACGTTCTTACAACTTAAAACTGTTAGCTGGGTCTTTCGCTCTTCCTCTGATTATTCCACAAACGTTTTTAACATGTTGCCCTCTGAAGCTCATCCCAAATGGGAACAGCGTGTGTTTTGATCCGCTGGTTTATACCGGTGTGTAAACGCTGCCTGCGGTATTTAGCCACCAGCCATAATTCAGTAACTACTGGAGCAGGAAAAGTCACATGTCAGATCTGCAGACGGTGGAGCTTAGAGAACGTTTCCAAACATACTTCAGTTGCTTAGTTCCCCTAAAATATTGCGAGATGGCTGTTGCTAATTTTGGGCTGCTGAACTCAGTGAAATATTTGGCATTGGTATTGTTGTTTTTGGACCCAGTCTCCCATCAGTATGTTGTTTTTAACTTCAATGTATATATTTCTGCATATGCTCGTGTGTGTGAGAGTGCTTGTTTGTGCGGTGGAATCTCAATCCCGCATTTTTTCGTTCTAACATTCCCACTGTGGGTTCATTTCCCCTTCGCAGCCCCCGGGAGGCCAGCCATCGCCATGGTAATCCCTCAAATTGATTGTAAAGAATCAGTTGGGGGGCCCATAATCCTCTTGGCTTGTGTCCTGGTTAAAAGTGAAGCTGAGGTCACATGTACATTCTGACTGTAGACACAATACCACTGACTTCATGCTCGTCACCAGCGGCCCTAAATTTTGGTTAAATTTCCATACAGAGCACGTCCGTTCAGCTTTGAGTTATTGCGTGACATCGTAAACTGGCTTACCAAAGCTTTTAGTCACAGAGAGCAGTGGATTGATTTGGCTTGATCCGCATCAGGCAGAAACACTGGGAATCACTGCCGAAATTCTGCCGGTGGGGGCAGGAAACGGGCCTCCTCGCTGGAGCGTACGGGTCAAGGGCAAGGTCATGTGGTCCTCTGGCGCGTGGAGTCTTGTGATCCGCGTGTGAAACGCGATTGGCTCTGCTTTTCCCTCTCTTGTGTCACAGGACACGCTTCCAAAATTTCGCTAAGTGTTTGCTCACGCGGCTCTGGTTAGCGTCACGCAGCACATAAATAAATTTTTTTATTTAGCTGTGTCTAAATATACAACAGTATTTCAATGTTGAAAAGGCTCTTGGTGGAGGTGAAAAAAAAATAGCTCTTCTCTAGTCAGCATTGCTGTCATGGTTCATTCTTGCACATGCCTCATGAGGGACACGTCAATAAATCTAATCTGGCAGAAATGTGAATACATTTAGTTTTTACATTTAGAGTTGAGAAGCTCAGTGATTTGAAGCCGTGGTGTAGTGGTTAGTGCGTGTTCCAAATGTGTTGTTCTGTGGTGCTTGTTTGAGAGATGTGGGTTTGATTCCCATGTCGTGTTAACATCACATTCCCCCTCCCCCATCTTAACTGTGATTCCTGTTTGTTCTCTTCATCATACTTTTAAAGAAATAACTGAGAAAAGCCACAAAAATAATCACACTGACCATACTAACTCCTTCTGCAGTATGCATACTGTGCATGGTATGCAAATGTTTTGTCTGCATGCAAAATATGGATGACCTAATATTTCCCAGAATGTGCATTGTATACAACAGACCACAAAATACTGTATCCCACAATGCAACGTGCTTCACTTTGACCTTTTTGAGGAATTATTTAAAAGCAATAAAACTGTAAAAGTTTTTTTTTCACTTAGTATCTGATGCTGAAAGACAATGTATACAAAATTGCATTAAAATGCAAAATAACATGTATAGTATAGTATAGTATAGTATGTACAGTATGTGCTAGTTCAAATACAGCCATTTTCAATACTCCAGTATTTACCCCTTCAGATATTCTCTCTCTCTCTATCTCTCTCTCTTTCTGTCTTTTTCTCTCTCTCTCTCCCACACACACACACACACACACAGACACACACAGGCTAAGCACCGAGTGTTCTTTGAAGTGTGGTGATTTGTGTGCTGTAATAACAGGTTTCACATGGGCTCTCCATAAAACTCAACCCCTGTCTGTCATACAGTGACTTTCTGAAGCACCTGGACTGACAGCATCAAGTATCCGCGGATGATTCTGTCACAAGCAGCTCTTTGTTTCTGAATTAAATGTGTTTAAAAGACTCTGAGAGATCTTCTGGGCGGTGTTATTCTTTCTCAGCTCTGGGATTATTGTAGATCTTGGGTTTCATGTCCTGCAGGTCATGAATTCCTGGGCTGTAGTGTCATTTAACACACAGACTGACTCAGAGAGATGAGCCTGTTTTTAACCTCTCCTCTCATTGTGTTCTTTCTCTGCTCTCTTTCTAAACAGATATGGGAAAATTGTGTCCACCAAAGCCATTCTTGACAAGACTACAAACAAATGCAAAGGTTGGTCATGGAATTCTGTTCTTACTTGTTTATAGTGTCTAACTGGGGCCTAAATAAATTCATGCTAAGCACCAAATGCAAGTAACAACTGGTTTTAAGTAGTGAATGAAACAGGAATTGGAGCACAATATAATGCTTGGTTTAACAAGCAACATGCTATAGATATTATGAAATTTTCCGTCCAGATAAATGTATAAAATAGTATAATTAATATAGCGACACCATGTATATATGATGTTGTGACCTCAGCATTAACTAGAGTACAGATGTGTGTTTGGTCTAGAGGTTTTTTGTAAATTAGATAGAGTGTGTGTGTGGTAAAGCAGTGTGTCATTTTATAGGATACGGGTTTGTGGATTTTGACAGCCCAGTGTCAGCGCAAAAAGCCGTCACAGCACTTAAAACCAGTGGAGTTCAGGCTCAGATGGCCAAGGTGAGTCAGGCCTCTATTACATCACCACCTATTTGTCTAAGTAACCAGTTCATGCCCTGACTGTGCAGACAAGTAAGGAAATAACCCCTGACGTCTTTTCATCTGTTTTTTTTGTGTTTCTCTATTTTTTTCTCTGTTCCTGTTCAATCATCCAACCACACACACGTCATGTTTTTTCCTGTGTACATTGCTCCGTGTGACAGAAAAGTATGCTTACAACCATCCTGCAGTGACCTTCTCCCAAGTTCTGCTGAGCATTTTTGCCTGCATCTTCAATTTTTAATCTGCCCCCCTTTTTCCTCTTCCTTCCTGTTGTCAGCAAATTACTCTCCCACTTCTCTGTTACGCGTGCATTCGCGCATGTGTGTGCGCTGTGTAAACACGTTTGACGCAAACATGTTGGGGAATGGACATCTTATCCTGGCCCTTCCCCATTTTCTGCTGATACATAAAGAACCAGTAGCAGCAATTCTGCTGTTAGCCAATCACACGTCATATTTAAATGTGCCTCGTTAGTTGTGAGTGAAGTACAGAATTGTTTTGTGGCATCACAAAGTAGTTGCACTAAACTGCAGCGTCGACAGAGAATATAAACCGTCTGTGAGGCTTCAAGGTCTTACACATGATACACTGGGGCAAGGGATGATTCTGTGTGTATGAAAAAGTTGAATAAATGGATGGTGTTGCTCTGGTCAAGTGCTTTGCTCAAGGGCACATTGATGGAAGGGGTTCGAATCTTGCAACCTGTCGTAAAACCAGATTGGATCTTTAACCACTAAGCTACATCACTGTCCTTCACAAAGGATGAAGATCTTCACAGCTTAATTGAATAGACACGTCCAATCATGTCCGTCTTCATTGTATGTCCTGTTTCATCCTGAAAAACGTTATATGGATTATAAAGTCAAATGGATTGTGAATGATTGAATAAGAAATTCTATAACAGGGACTGATTTTAATGTTGTATGAATACAGCAACAGGAGCAGGACCCGACTAACTTGTACCTGTCCAACCTGCCCATGACTATGGATGAGCAGGAGCTGGAGAACCTCCTCAAACCCTTTGGACAGGTCGTCTCCACACGCATTCTCCGCGACACTAATGGAGTCAGTCGGGGAGTGGGTTTCGCCAGGTTAATAACAACTCAATGCAACATCTTTTCCGTACCGATGTGTGATGGCATGTATTTGTACATATTCATGTATACTCTCTCTCTCTCTCTCTCTTTCTCTCGCTCTCTCTCTCTACATTCAGGATGGAGTCTACAGAGAAATGTGATGCTGTGATCTCTCACTTCAATGGGAAGTTTATTAAATCTTCCTCTGGAATGCTGGGTAAATATCTGCATACACACACACACACACACACACACACACACACACTCTGTATAGTCTACTGGTAAAAAAAAAATCAATGCACTTTTTTGTCTATTGTTTTGCCTATGAGCTGCGGTTTTTGTCAGTCTTAAGTACATTAAGTAAAATTATGTTTGTTTGTGTGTATATGTTTGTGTGTGTGTGTTTCAGGTGCATCAGAGCCGTTACTGTGTAAGTTTGCTGACGGCGGTCAGAAGAAGAGACAGAGTCAAGCTAAATACATCCCCAATGGCAGAGCCTGGACACGAGACGCCGAGGTGAGACTAGTAAGTCCTGTTTCTATTTGTGTGTGTGGGTGTGTGTGGCACTGACGACAGGTGAATGGGTGTGTGTGTGCCATGAAAGATCCATTCATATTTTGGCATATGACATCATACATCATGCCCTGCTTGGTTCCATTCATTCTTCTATAATGATGGTAATTGTTAACATATTTTTCCTTGTAGCTAAAGTCAGTTATCAAAAACATCTTTTTTACACTTCCTTTAGAGCGGAATGACCTTGACCTACGACCCCAACTCCCTTCAGAATGGGTAAGACATTGCTTGGATGTGTCTTGGATTGCTCATTTAGTTTCACTGCTGTTTTTAATGTTCTTTACTTAATTCATATCACTCCCAATGCACCCAATAAAGGCGAGGTCATGTGACCGTAGATCACATTCTACGAGGAAATGAACATAATGGCAGTGTTCCAAACCCTAGCATGCAGGCTTGCCACCTATATTGCCAACAGCCTTCTAAGGCAGCATCCTGTCTTACATGAAACCTCAGCGGTGACTGATTTAAAATGTTCTACAAAGCCTTCTTCTCTGTATGCTTTGCAAGACTTGGCTCGCAATTGATTTTAATATAATTTAACAATAGCATGTTACAAAGCTAACAACACTGTACCCTAGTAAGCATAAAAATACACGGCACACGCAAATATTGATTAAAAAGTTTTCGTTATCGATACTCTTCTGTATTGAATAAAATACTAATGTATTTGTAATCATATTTCTCTCAACCGCACCGTCCTGAAGGAATATTTTTGCTCATCGCAATGCATTGTGGGGTTTCCTTCTCCGCTAAGGATATGTAAAGTGCTACCTTAGAATTTGGCCTCAGAAACATGGCGTGATGATTCTGTGTTTGGCAGGTACTACACTGCTCCTTACCCAATGGCCAATAGGTTGATGACTCAGCCAGGAGTGTCTCCGTACATCTCTCCCATCTCTACTTATCAGGTACTCAACCTCACCTGCCACATCTTCACAGTCTCACTGTGTTGATGTGAGTGTTTTAACCAGCACCTGCTGTCTGATCTAACATCTGTGTGTGTGTGTGTGTGTGTCTTCAGGTACAGAATCCCTCATGGATGCCCCATCAGCCCTACATCATGCAGCACCCGGTAAGGCCCAAATATTCTGCCCAAATAATTACCCAAAAATGAATCAATGAATGTCCATGAATCAATGAATCAATGAATGTCCTCACAAAGATAGCTGTACAAATGTGTGTGTGTGGATGGATCACCTTGATGAATTTTAGGCTATTTCTGCCGTTTTTAATTTTTTTGTTGCCTTTATCTGCAGTTGTCAAACAAGTCAATTTTTTTAATTTTCTCATCTCTTGACTTCAGGGAGCAGTTCTGTCGCCCTCTATGGAGCATGCCATGTCACTCCAGCCGTCCGCTATGTTGGCTCCACTCGCCCAGCAGATGGGGCATCTCTCTCTGGGCGGCACCGCAACTGTACGGTCCTCTCACACAGCTTGCGCTCGCATGGCATGAGTGAATATGCTAATTAATAAGTAATATCAACACCTGTGTTTATATTAATGCCATGCAATTCCTGCTTGTGTTTTTCTGTAGTTTATTCCTGCCAACACAGCAATGCCAGGAGCCTATATCCCTCAGTACGCCCACATGCAACCCGCTGCTATCCCGTCTGAGGTCAGTCTGTGCTTAAGTTGTATTTACAATGCAGGTTATTATCCCTGTTCATCTGAAACATGCAGACTTTCATTGAACCAAATATTTACAGTTTGGTCATTGAAGTCCTCAGTCCAGCTAAAAAGTCATTTGGTTTTATCTTAGCAGGAAACCAGCGTACAGCCGCAAGATGTTTCCTCCTCTGATCCTTCATCATACTCTTATCAGCCTAACAAGCAATAAACGGTAATTTCATTACAAATTGCTTTAGTATCTGAAAAGTATTTGAAGTGTGATCTATTTTTAATACTGTTACATCTTTTTTTTATTTTGGTTTAAAAAAAAATCAGAGTACTTGCTTTATTTTCAACTCACGTAGGTATTTATACAACACTTTTTCCAAATTATTGGAGTGAAATATATACAAGTTGAACCACTTTCACTTTTCAAACCCAGATCAGATTCAATCCTAATCCAAAAATGACTTTAAATCATAGAATTTAACTGATTTGGTCTTTTGTGTCTTGTTGCAGGTCTATGATCAGTCTGCTTTGAGTTACTATGGTAACAGCTTTTGCTTTCTTTTAGAGGAAGTGACATCAAAAAGGAAGTGACTCTCGCACGGGTTTCAGAAAACTTGTCCATGATTTAATCAAATGATTCAAGCAATCAACAAGAAACCTCAGAAAACTCTCTTAAACATGCAAACGTTTTCAACAATTCAAGACAAGGCAATATCACACCATCTATGGACAAAAGAGGAAAGCAGAGTTTTATTTTGCTAGACAGAGGAAGGAGAAGATGGGAAATGCTTATTTTTTACCAAGGACAACTAACACAGACCATGTCTGTGAATAATAAAGTGAGTGCTAATGGCGATGAGACCTTGATCGATGAGATGCATGACGTTTTTAAATATGATTTTTAATATGTTTTTATAGACAAAGATATTTGTTGTTGCAGTCAAAATGAAGAGGGTTTTGTTTGCTTTTGGTCTTCCACTTTTGCCTTTTTAGTAGTGGGTGGGGTTTAGAATGATGCAATGCTTGCTGGCTATTGGTCCTTACTCCTATCTCTAAAAGCAAAGGCTTTCCTTTTTTTTTGAGTTGAAGATATTTTGTTTCAGGGACCGTGTGTCTGTTGTGAATGAGTTTTTTTTATTGAATACATCTGTAAAGTCTTTTGGTAGATATAGAAGCAGATATTGATATGAAGCTGGGGTGGGTGGGTGAGTGGGTTTTAGGGGTGGGCGGGGCATGACTGGGTAAAGTGGGTGGGGTGAGCTGACGTATGTGTGGGTGGTGGGTGGGGCTAACAAAAGGGATATTGTGTATTTGGGAAAGCTGATGTTTTCCTTCTGTTCTAGGCTGATTGTGATTTTTCTTTTCAGTGCCATTTTTTATTTATTTTTTGTTTTTCTTTTTTTCAAATACAACACATCAAACACATCAGGATTTCTTTGATGTTCAGAACAAGACAGAAGTGCAATGTTTCATTAGGTAGGAAGCAAAAAATGTATAAGTTTAATAGGAGAGTTTTTTTATACTTCACAAGTCAATAAACAAAATTCAGCTCTCTGTAATTTTGAAATATAGCATTTGTCATGTGAATCACATCTAAATTTGAGACTAAACAGCACAAGCATGTGATACACAGTTTAGCAGAGAATAAGATCCAGGAGACACCACAAAATTCCCAAACAATTCCCATAATTATTCCGTTCTTCATTATCATTAAATTAAAAGAAAACATGCAACTTGGAGGCAACTATGACACTTTCCACCAAAGACCTTTTCTTGCCCACTATTAAAGACTTCACAATAGTATGGTCATCTTCAGTGGGTTTTGGTCTGACTGAGTGGTAGTTTGGCAATTTGCATTAGTTTTCCTCAATCTTGGCTCTCAGCTTTACTCTGTTTTTCATAAGTGTGGACACAGAAACATCTTTGAGCAGGAAGAAGGGATGACTTAATCACAGGTTCACTACACAAGCCTGTCGTCTTCAATACAGTTAGTTAAGCAAAATTCTGTGTGTCTGTGTGTGATTGTGTATTTAGATGTCCAGGTCATCTTGGCCTTTAATCTACCTCAGAGTTGTATCTGTTGTCTGATTGGTCAGGCTGCAGGTCTATCCTGTCCAATCAGATTTGAAAGCATCAGCTCAGGAGCTGGTGTCGTGCAGAACTTCATCCTTAATGCGTCTATCTGTCCTTCTCTTTAATTAAATGTCTGTTTCTGGATCTGTATGTCCTCTTTTGTTGGTTTTTTACATTGCATTGTGGTGTTTTGAGCTTGTTTGTCTGGAGAATTTCTGTTCTGCTGAATGTTTTTTGTCTATAGTCTTCCTGATAGGTTCCGCAATAAAGGCTTGTGTGATTTTTTTTTCTCCTGCATTTTTTTATACAAAAATCCACATAAACTACCTTTTCTGGAAGTTTCTTTGTTTGCTGTAGCCTCTTTGTGTTTAGAGGCCCGATTTGAACAACCAAAGTGACATTTTATCATGAATAATGTGTCAAAGAGCAGTACACCTTTCATTGCACAAATACAGTTTGTTTCAGCTGTCAAAATAAAAGTTCTGAACGTTAATTATTCACATGGTATATGAACACGACACTGTTGCTGAAATGCTGAATTTTTAAATGGTTTTATTGAACACTTGCCACGTCCAGAAATAAAAACTTGGTTTTATGCTCTTTTTCTATTTTTCCTGCAGATTTTTTTTATTTAAATGTTTTTGTTTTATTTCTATATTTTTCTGTTGTGGAAAGAAAAAACCTTTGAATTAAAAGAGCTCAAACTTTATACAGAGGTTGTAATGTTGTGCATCTGTGTGGGAATAATGGGTAATTTAACATTTTTGGGAAACTGGAAATTTTCAAATTCTTGGATTACAAATGTATGCACATGCTCCAGTTATGGAATGTTGAGGAACATGAGGAAAATATTCACCCACGAAATAAGGCCATAATAATAATCTTAATCTGCAGAAATGTTATAATCCATCAATTATCTCAATCTTTATTGTAATTTGGCACTACCTTCAAACTAATGTTTGCAATATACACATGTACCTGCAGATGGTGCTGTAAAGTATTACCACCAAATATATACAGAATGCGATCGTTTTAAAAGTTTACTGATGTTGTAAATATGCTTATGTTTATGTCTTAGTTATCAATTATAATAAAATTCTTAGTTTTTAGTTCTTAATTCTTTAGTTTAGAGGGGCTTTTAATGTTTAAATGGTTTCAGTAATACCAAGTTAGCAGAGTGTTGGAACTCACTTGCCACCTTCAATGTGTCTATTTAGATCTATGTGCTAACCAAGAGTTTTCAAACTGGGATTTCCAGAAAATTTCTGAGAAAGAAAAAACAAGGGAAAAGTGTAAAAGTCTACTGGACATTATTAACTAGGGGTTGTATGGCGGTATTCTTAAGTCAGTACGGAAAGTTGCCATGAAACAAGATTTATTGTGAAAGTTGCTGCAGTACAGTTTGTTTAGGTTTATATATCTAACATTAAGTATAGATCATATTTAAGATTGGAAGCAACGTGTTGACACCTTAGCCTTCGACATACAAGCATTCGACGCTTTGTAAAGTAATATGACCAGCAGATGGCAGTATGGTTTAGACCACAAACCTCTTAGCGCTTCTATTTAAACACGTACAATTTTTGTTTCTTGTCCTGATTTCACATCTATTATTTCAACTTGACCGTTGTACAGTCTTTGTGTTTATATTTAGAGAATAGTTCTGCTGTCATCATTTTAGGATGTGATTTCACACCTCTTCAGCTGTGAGCAGCCCTGCCGATGGACCCTTTGTAATATCAGCCTGCAAGGGTTTATTATAAATCCATGAGATTATGTCTAAGACTAGCAGGCACCTTGCATGTCCCCCCCCCTCTCTCTTTCTTTCTCTCTCTCTATGTCTGTCTGTCTGTGTGTATTTTCTACTGTATAATTACCATAAACTCATAACAGCTTGTCTGTGATAGCCACAGATTTCTCCTGCTCTCTTTTTCTTGTCTCTTTTCCTATTGTTTCCGTCAGATGTTGGAATCTTGATCTATATTAATTACAACTTCACATTTAATAGCATGTACACCTGTCTTCCCTTCCAAACCCCTGACAGCTGAGAGGACACACACCCTGTATGTTGGAAGCATGAAGGTTAGGTTTGAGTGTGTGTGTGTGCGTGTGCGTGCGTGTGCAATGTGATTGTACATGTCTGTGTCTGAACATGCATATGTGTGTGTGAACAGATTTGGCTATACTCAGGGCTATTTTGTTAATAATGTCTTTACAAATATAAGGAAACATGTCAGAAGTTGTCTTCATTTTGGTGGACCTCACTAGTTCAAACGCTCAAAAATCAGACAAAAACCTGTTTTACTTTACATCCAATAATGTCCACAAGGTTGTGCGGGTGCTAGGGCCAAGAAATAGACAATAATAGGCTTTAATGAAAATACTGGCGGTCTATGTCATCATTTATATAGACACAAACCTGTGTGTTTGAAAATGGTTGACTGATTATATGTAGGCAGTTGATCTGTCTTTAACTCTTGTAATCTAAATACCTCTATCGTTCCACCACAGTAACCTGTCAATCAAAACCCATGTGCCGACCCCACGATGGAAAGAAATTGTCACACTCAGACAGCAATAGTGATTTTAATGCTATATTCCAGAAATAAAACATTTGTAAAGTCTCTGATTTTATTTATTAAGTGTATGGGCTAAACATTTGTGTGCCATTTCACCTAAACTAAGTCAGAGACAATTTTGTATTGTTGGAGAGTATATGCAGCTATAATACAGGAACAATTTTGTTCCCAAAAGTTAGCTAAAGCTTTCAAAACCCCTAGTAACTTATATAAATGTTTATGGTTGATATGTCATCATTAAAATAAACTATATAACAAGAGAATCTTTGATATGTTTATTTAACTAGGTGTGATTGTTTGTGTTAAATAGTACAACCACAAAGCTTGTGCTGCCCACATTATTTTCCCTTTGACTCTATATAAAAGAGACACTTTCCCTTTCAGTTTTTCTCTCATTCTCGGTGGCTATGTTTCGCTTTCTCTCTTTCTCTGTGTTCCATTCACAGTTCACTGAGGAAGAATGAGGAGTAATTCAGTGCCAATCATTTTTGGTGAGTAGCCCCCCACCACACACACTTTTACTTGTCTGTCTAAAAGAAGACATTCTATAGACTTCTATTGTTTTTATAAACACTATAACCTCCTCATGACAAATAACTTTGTTGTTTTTGTTATTTTGCATGTTTACATTTAAAAAAAATGTATTCACTATGTTTGTATAGCAGTTTTACAAATGTGTACGCCCCCAAAAGATGTCTGACTTTTGGGTATAAATTTGTACCTAATACATGCTCAGATAAACCTACAAATACACACACATATTGGGCATGCCAAGACCTGTCACTAAAATATATAAAGCACCTGACACTGATGTCAGATTTTATTTGCCACAGTTCCATTCTCTGACAGACAAAAAAATAACCTACATGCAGCGCGCACACACACCCACGTGGTCTGTTGGTCTTTCTCTCATTAATGAAGTGTGTGTAGTCCCGCAGTTGTTGCCATCATTCAGGCCTAGAAGTGTGTGTGTGTTTGAGAGAGAGAGAGAGAGAGAGAGAAGGGGTTAAGAAAGAGAGCACAGACTTCATGCTTCATAAAGCCACTATAATAGTTTGAGAGTACTGTTGCTTCCGACACACACTGCCGGACGGACAGACGTTCACACACTCCAGTATTGCCGTCATATGCTGTGGCTTTGGTATTGAGAGAGGGGACAGTATGCTAGCTGCCGAGGCCTCCAGGGGTAAGTTACTTCTGGCACATTCTGGTACAAGTGTGAAAATCTGATTTTAAGGTTTAGCGTATGATAAATCTAGTAATGACTCAGGGCATAAACAGGTAGGAAAGGATAAAACAATCTTGAGGATAAGATGGAGCAATTAAATTACCAGTATAGGATCAAATAGAATATAAATGGAGAAAAGCAGTTTGAAGATCATCTTAATTGCAATTTTCTGGTACCTTTCCAGTTGTTTATTATTTTTCTATCTCCATCCAGTTATGACTCCATCTCTCCCCTCACTTGTCCTTCTGTAATTTACATCATTACACAATCTTTTCCCTACAAATATGAGTGCAGCCTTATTTCACACACATTGACCTTAAATTACATTCTGAAAATAAACCTTTTTTCCCCAAGGCACTATTATTATTGCTCATATTTATAGTTAATGTTTCTTCCTCAGTTGAAGTAGTAGCCTTCAGTGAGTAACTTGTCACACATCATTTATTCTGTGGACATAAATGGTGCCTCAAACCATGCAGAGCTGATGTTTTTATTTTTCTAGGAAATAAGATGAATAACACACGAAATAATATCACAGAGACGTGATGGTGAGTTCCTTATCCATGGGTCAATAAACAACATAGCAACACCCTAGAAACCACCCAGAAACACTGTTGCCTAGCAACTATAGAACCCTCAACACTAGAAACATGGTGGTGAGATTTGCATTGGCAAACATCACATGCCTATTTTGCAGAAAATTATTAGTCATTATTAATAAAGGTAAATCTAATTGCAAAGTGTAAAAACCTGATGCAACATATGACCTAGTTATCCGAATGTTTCGAGAACGGTTAATCATTACTTTATAGCATTGTTTTGAAATATGAAAACAACAAAGTTATCAGGTTAAAAATTGACAAGGTTTTATCTGTACATGTCTGTGTTCTCTGCAGTCTCAGACGGAGGCTGATTCACAACTCTCCAGCAAGCATGGCTCACACACACACACACACACACCTGTTTTCAGCCATACAGAGAGGAATGTGTCACATGCAACCACACTTAGCAAATATTAATATTACTCAAGGTCATGGGGATTCCCACAAGTATTATGGGACCATCAGGCTGCTCCCTATGGACGTATAATAAGATAATAAATTCAATTTCAACGGGTCATGACATTATACTGTACAAGATACTGACAGAATTATATCTCAGTGATGTTGTTGATGTTGTGACAGATGTTATATGTATTTAGGTGTGTTTTTTTGTGATTATTGTCAGTGATGGGGCCAAGCAGGTGTTTAATATGTGTAGTAATGTGCTGATAAGGTATGATTCACACTGGAGCAGTAACCTGAGGTTAACCTCTGTGTTTGCAGTAGGATTGTTGTCAGCTCCAGTTAACTGATGAGTGCCCTAAGATAAACACTCCATACAACAACCCCCAAACTGACAGAATGACCTGATAATACAGTATCTGCTATTAATAATAAGAGTAGACAGTTCTCTAAAAATAACAAGACATTGGAGAAAAAGAAGAAATACATATAGTGGGTTTTAAAAGCATATGACACTTAAGACACATTTTCTGGTAGGAATTATATTGCCTTTCAAAATAACAAATCAAGTGGCATCTGTAAATAAATTATGCTGGATCTATTTTTTAGAAATAACATCGTAACGATTGGTAATCTGGAATCCTTGCCTTTCTATTTTTGCATAATTTCACTCACAAATGTAGTTTCCTTGAAGTAACACAATGCATTTAGGTTAATAATGATGAACATGTTGACTTGAATGAATAAAATGATTTTTTTTTTTAGCTGTTACCACGTGAGGCTTATTTACATTTTTTTTTTTTTACCATTTTTGCATTAGAGTTTCTAGATGTATTAAATGTGTAAGGTGTGGCCTTGGACATATTACACAATAATATAAATATAATAATATAAACACAATTCAAAAATATGTAGGTAACAGTATGTTAACAGTTAGATTTACGTTTGCTCATTTCCCAGTTTTCGTTGTATCACTTTCAATGCAGATCCACCGCATATATTTGCAGAAGTGATACACAAATGACATACAAGAATAGAAAAATGCCACATTACTATAGAAAGAACGTAAGGAGCGTGTATTTAATTCATTAAATGAACTGCTTATTTTAAGCTATTTTGACCTTATGAGCATAGAGTAACAATTTCAATTAAATTTTAATTCAATTCAAGATTTAAAGAAATGAAAGATATACTAGAGGATTAATCAAAACTAGAGGAGACAATTGCCACATGCTTGAAAGGTGGCCTATACTGGTAAGTATTAATTTGTTTAAAATATTTTAAATTAATAAACGGGCTTATTCACAAACATCAGAATTTTTAGGTTTTCAAGCACGTATATATTAAACGCATAGGGTATCAAAATTAGTTGATCACCCTAATTCTGTGATAGAGTATGTGCACAATAGCTATAATATCTATTTCTTAATCATATATATTTGATATAAGTCAGAGAGGCTTTTGTGAACGTCTTTGCCTCTTAAAGTATGTTTCCGAGCCCCCCCGTGTGAGTGCGTTACCTGTTGTGTTCTCACCTGTACGGAAGTGCATATAAAGGCTGGGCAGGTAAGCGCACGCGTTAGGTCTGCTTGCCCAGGTGAGCTCGGACCTTCTGCACATACTCCACAGACGCCTTCAGGGATTGTGAGAGTATGAATTTTGTTTTATCTCCTGTCATCAGAAACCGTGAGGACTAATGGGGATTGTTTTACTCTGCCTTATCCTGAACTTTTGGCTTAGCACTGTCGGAGGTAAGACTGAATATCTCAACAATCACAATTTTGTGCGGATTTGCTATTCAGCAATTAAATTCAGCTTTAGAAATAGTCATTTTGATCAATTTGTAAATCAAACTATCTGCACAAACGAGATATGTATACGTTGAGTATTGCTCTGATGCCTATTGACAGACAGTGAAAATATCAGCTGATTTTCTCTGGTTTTGATGTAGCGTGCGAAACATTTGTTGCATTGAGAAAAGCGAACCGCATGCACAAACCGCGGTGTGTTGTGTTTGTATCAGGGACGTGTTCTCATATCAGCGCCTTCTCCTGTGACGAGTGTCTGCAGCTGGGGCCACAGTGCGCCTGGTGCACACTACAGGTGAGACTGATGTCCCATCAAAACGCCGTTAACTTTCAAAATAGACACTAGAGTTTCCAGGATGCCTTTTACAAAGTTTTCATAAAAGAGTAGATCATTAAAAAATTAAAATAATGCCATTGCTTATTTAATCTCAAACTGTTTCCTCATTCAAGTTGTACTTGCATGACTAGAAAATGCTGCCTTAGGGCACTACGAGTACAGCTGCCTAGTGCACTAACTTGGTTGAACAGACTTTGCTGATAGATCTCCCAACTACAGGTTTTAATTGTATTGTTAACTTCCTTGATTCAGATACAGTGTGACAATAAACACTGACAATAAATACAGGTGATTGTCAGATGTTTTATGCCAAACCTCCCTAACTCCTTTTGTTTTGAATGGAAAAAGAAAAATGGGTTTGGAACTACATGAGAAGTGAATTACAAGTTGTAAGTGTTAATAATTGATATGATTGTTTATCTAGAATTTTACAGACTTTTTTTTAGCCGTTGAGAGATGCGACACACCAGAGAGTCTTCTTCAGAAAGGATGCTCGGGCGAGTTTGTGGAGTTCCCCGTCGTGAGCGTCAAAGTGCTGAAAAATCAAGGTTTAGGAAAGAATGCCGGCCATGCCAATGTTTCATACATAACACCGCAGAAGATGCGCCTCCAGCTTAGGCCAGGTACGAAAATAGGTGACACAGATTTGAAAATCAAAGAAATGTCTCTCTACCCACAGCCTTTAATCTACAAGCAAGGTAATTCCCCCTTATGGTTGCATTAGAAACATTTAGTCATTTTAAAGACCGAAACTTGCTACAAACAAACTGCGTAATGTCTGTTGGTTGTAGTTGGGGCTGAAGATTGCTCTGATTTAGACATTCACCTAGAAAACTTACCACACTGGAATCTTAAAATGTGCAATTGGAACGCATGCGGTTTTGATCTTTATTTGTTATTTCTTTTCTGCAGGAAGTCAGCTAACCTTTCAGATTCAAGTGCAGGAGCCAGAGGACCATCCTGTGGACATCTATTACCTGATGGACCTGTCAGCCTCTATGTTTGATGATCTGCAGATGATCAAAGACCTGGGCTCGGCTCTCTCTAAAGAGATGGCTAGTCTTACAAGCAAATTCAGACTAGGGTTTGGCTCTTTTGTGGAGAAACCAGCACTACCTTTCATCAAGATAACACCTAAGGAGCTGGCCAATCCCTGCAGGTGATTCTCACACCAATAAGTTATATGGGGTTTAACTGCATTTCAACCAATCATGTTATGTCCACTGAGATTAGTGAGTTTGATCACATGACATCATCTTCCAATTAGATGAAGTACTGTTTGATTAGAACAGTTTGAAACCGTAGAATATGAGTTATGAGTGATGTTTAGTTCTTCCTTGTTTTCTATATTGCAGGAGTGTTGATTATGACTGTCTGCCCACATTTGGATACCGGCATCTCCTGTCATTAACAAGCAGCACAGACAAGTTTAATGAGATAATCTCAAAACAGCGAGTATCAGCAAACATTGATGTTCCAGAGTGTGGATTTGATGCCATTATGCAGGCAGCCGTGTGTGGGGTGAGTCCATTTGCACTTTCTGTGCAGCTGTCCACATGCAACCTGATTTTTTTGAGGAATGCCATTTTGTGTCTCAAGTTCCAAGTTCATGGAAATTTCCCTCTTATCTCAGGATAGGATTGGCTGGAGAAATGATTCTATGAAGCTGTTAGTGTTTGTGAGTGATGCAGACTCTCATTTTGGGATGGATAGCAAATTGTCTGGAATTGTTGTTCCTAACGATGGGGAGTGTCACCTGGACGGCAATAACGAGTATTCCATGACTGCCCACCTGGTAAGGTGGAGTGTGCAGCTTCATTAGAACCAGTTGTATGTAACATACAACTTTTAGAAGCATCTATGATGTGTGTGTGTGTGTGTGTGTGTGTGTGTGTGTGTGTACAGTATATACATAGAGTGACTTCTACAATAAAGCAGTGATGTAATGTTTTGAATGTATGTTCTGACTTATGTTGTTTTGTCCTGTGTGTTTAGGAATATCCAACGTTAGGGCAGCTTATAGACAAACTAGTTGAAAACAACATCCTCCTCATATTCGCTGTGACTGACAATCAGAGGCAGAACTATGAGGTGAGGAAACACTCCCACAGGGACTTTCTCACTCATTTATTATTGTTAAGCCACTATGACCCAAACAAAAAGGCATGTGTGTTTGTATGCGTGTGGAACTCTGAGGAACGTCAGTGTGAAGATAAACTGCATAAATCTCAAATGTATTTTGTTCTCTTCACAACACGTTCAAACACGGTTCAATCAAATGACCCAAACTGAACTCATGACACATTTTATCTTCTGAATTCTTTCTTTATTCTTCCCTCCCTTTCATTTTATCTCGCTGGCACATCTCAGATTCTGTGGCTACTGTCCAGGAGTGTTGAGTTGATGGTTAACCACTTTCTTCTGTGTTTCTAACAGAATTATGC
>JAZGTK010004960.1:0-23320 GCA_036877625.1 Ambastaia sidthimunki
CAAACAAAAAAATAAAATATTATGTAACGAGAATTTCCTAAAATGTAAGCAAAAAAAACCATGTAAGTCTTTTAAGCTCATAAATGATTATACATGTGATTTACACATTATGAACAAACAATAAAAGAGAAATATGCAACAATACATATTTTAACTACTCATATGATTATAGAATTATATCATTACAGCAGACGTGTTAAAGTAAGATTGTTTATTTGGTTGGCAGGTCAGAATTAGCAAGATGTGGAGATCTACAGTGTTTGCATGCTTAGTCTTGCTGCTGGGGTCAGAGATCTGCATAGCAGGTATTACCAATGTTTAATATTAATATACGGACATGTGAGACAGTAATATACTTGTGTGTTCTGTTATATTAAATTGTAATCGGGTGAGTATTTAGGACTACACACTGTCAGTATGGATGTCTCACTGGCCCAGTGCCAGCGGAAAAGAGTTTCAGTCCAGGAAATTGTGAGAATGCTATGATATGATATTCTTGGTAGCACCAGGAAGTATTGAAAGTTACAACCTAATCAGTAATGTTTTCTATCCTATTCTTACATTTTCCGGCAAAAACGTGTTCACAAATTTATGTTTGTGGAGTTGTGTAATTGTTTTGTAAAAAAGCATAAAAATCAAATTTTTTCGGACACAATTATTTATTGTATTCCTTCCTAGAATTTCCTCTCTTTGTAAACGTAACACAAAAGGAGCGTTAGTTACTTTCATTTTTTGTGTAATTTTAGAAACAGCAGTTACGATCAAATCTGTGCCAGCCCGTCTTGTCCTCTCTGCGTGAAGTTCTTGAATTTCACAGGCCTGTCATATGATAAATGGCTCAGCAGTCAGCAGGGCGCACCATCAAAGATGGTGACCACATCCTCATTGGCACACTTCATACCCCATTCTGACAGAGAGGAACCAGCCAGCTGAAACGTTCACAAAAATGGTTATAAATCAATTGAAAGCCTCAAACAAGCAAAACTGTGTTTAAGGCAAGCCAAGATATGACAGCACTCCCGAGGACCCTCTGTGTCTGTCATAAATTCAATAGGAAGAGTTGACGGGTGTCAACATCACTGTATGAAGCTGATGGAGCCCTGAGGGCTTAGCCTAAAGTTTAGCTTTAGATACTCTTTGAAATGTCATTACCAGGCCTTCATGATCATGTGAAAAACACAAATTCCAATTTGTCACAGTTCAGCCCTGTTTTCTTGCACTTCTGAGAAATAAAAACGCAGCCAAACTTTGCGGGTTCCGGAAACCCAAAAGCTTCCTGAGCGGGTATCAAACGCAGCCGTCCTATTCACTCATCATTATCTCCCAGAGACTCTCAGACTGAGTGAGAATCTGGCATTTTTCTAAAGATGGCTGCTGAACAAAAGGTTCTCTGATGACTAATTTGGGACGGAGCTATTTGTGACACAAATGCAGAAGGAAGTGAAGACTCCCAGCAAGAGAAACTGATTTGGCAGATCAATAAAGAGCGCACTGAAATCTTGGCTGTGGCCTGTGTCAACTTGAGGTCATTTTTGAACAAACACACTCTTTATTAGATCTAAGATTTTAAAATATGTTTACACAGTTGGATTCTGTTTTACTTTACTGACATCAATCCGTTCAAATTTTGTTTAACTTTTTGTGTTTAACTGAAATGCTTTTTGTTGTTGTGCAACTTAAATCAGCATGACATGGTTAGTTGGTCTGTAACCCTGATCACACACTTTTTAAGCTGGTTTGTGTTTGTGCCTTAGGTTTTTTTTGTGACACTTTTCAGTCAGTCTGTCTGGAAGACCAGCTATACCAACTTAATCTAAAACCAGCACACCAATCTTTGGCTGTTTTATTTATTTGTTTTATTTAGCAATCATAATCTTGAATGGCTATTAAACTTTATCTTTGCCATTTCAGCGAAACAAGAACTGGTGGTTGCCACAATAAAGGTAAGCATTAAAATCATTTAAAAAGAAAATGTTACATTGAATTAATTTGTATTAGTGTATCAATGTCAATGTCTCTTAATTTCAGCAAGACCCATACACAATGAGCAAGGGCTCCCAGTTAGAAGGCTATTGTATGGACCTGCTGTCTGAACTGGCTAAGAAACTGGGTTTTAAATACAAAGTTCACCTGGTAAAGGACGGGTCATATGGAAGACAGGATGAAAATGGAAACTGGAACGGCATGATTGGAGAGGTTGTTAGAGGGGTACGTGATTCACATTACAGAGAACAAAACACAAGCAGGAATAATGTACAGCTGGTTATTATCACAAAACACAAGACATTAAACTAGCACAGTGCTGGAGATTGGTTGCCAGGGACAACAGACAAATATACAGCTTAGCAGTTACTATACAAAAACAGTTGACAGCAGAATTGTGCAATTGGCCAATCAGAGTCAAGGATATTATACTTCTCAACAGCTAAATCTAATATTAGCATGCCAGTAAAACTAGTTTCAATGACGTCTCTCTAAGCAACTCTCCTAGGTGATGTCAAAACGTTATTTTTTGCTTCACAGGAAGCCGATCTTGCCGTAGCCCCCCTGACTCTCACCGCTGCCCGTGAGAAGGCGGTGGGAATGACAAAACCTTACATGCAGACCGGAATCAGTATCCTCCTCCGCAAAGATATCGTTTCTGAGGAGGCCGGCTTTTTTGACTTCCTCTCTCCGTTCTCCGGGGAGACCTGGTTCGGCATCCTGATTGCATACTTTGTGACTGCAGTGTGCATCTGCATTGTGGGAAGGTCAGAGAAATGAGCAGAACACCAGAGACACAGACCAACAGCACTTACTCCCTACCATATAAAACTGATGCACTTTATTAGTGAAACAACCAAGCTAACAAATTTAGGTTGCAAGAACATTTCCCTAATGTTTCCATTATGCTACACAAACGTTAAAAATTTTATTTTGTGTTTTAGATGTTTGTATTAATATTATTGCTTATAAGAACTTGATTATATTATTGATTATTATTGATTATAAGAACATTATTGAAATGTTTTTAATACTGTAACATTTAAGATATTCCACTAACTTACAAATAACATTTTTGACATGTTAAACACTAACATTACTTTTTTTACTTTAAGAGGAGTTAGCCAACGTTGTGAGAACATTTGCTGTTAGCTGTGAAGGATACAGCATACGATTTATGAACTTATCTGAACTGAAACTAAACTACATTTGTCTCTTTGTTTCAAGGTTGAGTCCATGTGAATGGAGCCAGCCTGAGACGGAGCCGAATTGCTTCACTCTTCTGCACAGCTTGTGGTACACTGCAGGAGCCCTGAGTCTGCAAGGTAAATGTTCCAATTTCTCACGTTTTATCAGCTCACTTTTTTGTTCATTTGGATTACTTTTCAGAAGATGACAGGGGAGGATAACATCTCATCTCTTTTGGTTTTGCAGGCGCAGGCCCTCATCCTAAATCTGTGTCAGGAAGGGTTATCAGCTGTACCTGGTGGTTGTTTGCAGTGGTTCTGCTGGCCTGCTATTTTTCCAGCCTCAGTTCTTCACAGGGTTCTGATTCTGCTCCACTCATGATAAAAGGTTTTGAGGACTTGGCCAATCAGGAAGTGATAGAATATGGAACTCTCGCTGGCTCCTCCACTCTTGCCTTCTTCAAGGTTTGATCTCATCACTGATGAATCAGATATATTTTTCTTCTCAAATCCATTTTTGCCACTCCTGACATGAAAACATTCTTAACTTTTTGTACAGAACTCTAATAACCCATCATACCGTCGCATCTACGAGCACATGGAGCGGAGAAAGAGTTTTGTGACCTCCATGGACGAGGGTGTCCAGAGGGCAAAGGAGGGTAACTATGCTTTCATCGGGGAATCTGTGTCTTTGGATCTGGCTGTGGCTCGGCATTGCGAGCTGGTTCGTGCACACGAGGTCATCGGGATGAGAGGATACAGCATTGTAACTCCACTAGGTGAGTTGAACGTCTTTCCCAAGTTTTGAGTTATAAGTGCCCAATGTAAGGGCTACTGATGCCACTGTTTTGTTTGGATAAGGATCTCCTATGCTGAAGAACCTGAGCGTGGCCATCCTGCAGCTGAGCGAAGCTGGAGAACTGACCTACCTGCGCACCAAATGGTGGGCCAGCAGCTGTTTACCAGACAGTGGCAAAGCCTTGTCTCTGAAAGCTCATAGCATGAAGGGCATCTTCCTGGTTCTCGCTATAGGCCTTGGGATTGGAGTGCTGATCTCCTTGTTTGAACTCACCTCAAAGTCTCGCAGTACTGCTGGAGAGCAGAAGGTAAGTAGTGCTCACACATAGATGCCACGATTCCCTGAACAGATTTCAATTGTACAGTATTTACAAGTAGTATCAATACATTCAATGTGTACATTTTATCCATACAGAAATCCTGCTGTACAGTTCTGACCCAGGAGCTGAGTCAGCGCTTGAGAATGAGCAACACAAAGAACGACCAGGAAACCTCAGACAAAAACAAAGCATAACCGGTTTAACCACATTGAGATCATCTGAAACTAGCACACGTCTGTTTATTAGATCTGTACATTATCTGGTGTTTGACATTAGTACTTTTTCTCAAGTTATAAAAAACTATATATTATACATTTTAACTGGTTTAGGTTAGTGCTTACTGAACAGTTTACATTCAGTTTACATTGAAATCAAGGTACCTGTTGGTTTGGTAAAAATGTAATAACTCTCATGCAATTATTTTGTTTGTTTTACAGTTGTTAGTATTAAAAAAAATATAGAATTACAATTTGTATTAGACCACCATGATAAGTTAAACATCTAATGAAGGGAGATTTGAAACTTAAGCTTAAAAGAGTTCCATTTGAATTTATGTTCATTAACAAGTTTACTATTGGAAAATATTTTAAGAAATACAGAAATGCAAGAAAATGTCTATAAAAAGATTTTATAGCAGTAATTAGACGAGCAAATTAGAAAAGTAACATTCTGCAGTTTTGTACATCAAACATAATGGAGAAAAATGCACCCTGATGAAATATTTTACAAAAAAAACCCCTAATGTATAAATTATCACCTCTTACTGTCACAAAACAGGTTTTGGTTCTGGCACCTTGTTCATTAATGTCTTAATAAACTTGATCTAACACCAAAAGTGTGATTGCTTTTAAAATCTAATGAGCTAAAAAGTACAGTAAACTCAACATGTTTAGTTTTAAACAAAATAAGTATTTACATTAAAAACTGCAGCTTCCATAGGCAAAACATTTCATGCTACATTTAGAATTGTGAACATATGGATTGTGAGCCATGATGGTATGTAAACAAAATAATATTTGTGCAAAAAGAAACTTCTACTAATAACAATGATTATTTGTTTTTCTTCCTGTAGCATCTGTCCATGCCATCACAGTAGCTGCTTGAAATGTTATGTAGTTGTCTACAATGTTGAGGAATCTAAAACAAAGACAAAATAAAACACAGCTAACAAACAAATCATGAAAATGACATCTGTCAGATCTCTGCTGTATTACAATATAAAGTTGTTTATGATTGTCAAGCATTTTGTGATGCCACTTGTTAAACATTACGACTACCTTAGCTAGCATAAAGTACCAATTAACAATATTTATACAGCACTTATTAATCCTTATGTTAATTTTAACATTCACTTTTAAAATATACATTTTTTAAATAATCTAATTTGTAAAATTAAAAGTTATACGTCAGCATTAGTTAATGCACTAATGAACTAACATGAACAAATAATGAACAACTGTATTTGCATTAACTAACATTAACAAAGACTAATAAATGCAGATAAAAATAAAATGTTAATTTTTCATGTCAGCTAAAGCATTTCCTAATAAAACTTACCTCTGAAAAAGAGGGGAGAGTGACAACGAATCTCGTGCATTTTCTGCTCAAACAGAGCATTCATCTCTCTCTGCAGAGTGCCCATTGTCGGCTGCTGGTTGTCAGGGAAACGAGATGGCAAAGTACTCAGGTCAAGGCTGTCCGAACTGCTTAGGCTGCTTAATTCACTCTCTGCAAGGTTGTTATTGTTAGAAACACCATTTTTGTGTGTGACATAACTACAGCTGCCATGCTTTTGGGGGAGAGGGAATTGAGCAAGAAAGTCTTTCCTGGCGTTACAGGGCGTGTTTTGGGGTGAGGGTGGGTGGCGTCTTGGGACGCTTTGTGATCTGCGTCCTGTAAACAGAGAGTCTTTGAAAAATTGTCTGCTTGGGTCATTTACGCTGCGTCTGCTCATTGCAGGTGTTGGAGGGATGGAGCTCGGCTGCCACTGTGGCTTAAGCTCAAAATCTGAAGAAGGTCTGAATTTATTCCTGAGTGCCAGATTTTTGGTGTTTAATGCTCCACTAGAGGGATCTAGTACTCCATCAGGTATTGGATCAAAACTCAAGGGTTGGCAGTCTCTTGTAGGTTCTGAGCTTATGGAAAACTGGAGTTTTCGATCAGGGCCTTGAGCAGTTACAGGTTTACACTGTTCCTGCTCTGAATTCTCAGAATCAGAATTAGTGCTGGAGAGCTGTCGGTCAGTCAGCGTAGAAGCAGCACCCTTTAGGTTAGGTGTTGGTAGGTCTACATATTCAGATGCACTTTCCTGTTTAAATGTTGGAGATAAATCGTTTGGTTTTGAGTCAGTCAGCTCCTGGTTACCTTCATTAGCAACATGTGGTTGAACCAAAGAAGTTTGAAGATCCAATTCTGAACTCTCTTTGGAATCAAATCCTAAATTGATGTAGTCCATACCTACTCCAGCAGAACATGTGATAGAGGACAGACGCCGGCGTGCTCCATGAGACCCTTCAGGTTCCTGAAAAGAGACCTTATGGGCCCTTCTCAAGGGTTCACTTTGAGCTCCTCTGAGCAAAGACGTAGACTGTGAGGTACTTCTGCTGTCCTTTGAGCTTATGTCATCACTGTAACGTCTATTCACAAAGTCCTCTTTGGCGTAGGAGTCAGGTGAGCACCTCGTAACTTTTGGTTGGCTCCTCCTAGCTCCACCCTTCTTCAGAAAGTTTGGACCGAAGGATCTTGTTCTGCCATCTGCAGAGGTTTGCATGAGGTTTCTCTGAATTAGCTGCTTTACTGCGTTGCTCGATTTGACCTGTGAGAATTGGGGGTTTGAATTTATCAGCAAAATTATTTTGCAATGTTAAAATGCCAATGATAAGAATCAAAATTAATATATTAAAGACTGTTTATGTTAAGCACGATTGGATAAAAAGTTACCTTTCCTGTGATGTCATTAATGGCAACATGCACAAAGATAGACGCTTCCTCCATCCCTTCTAAATAAACATGTCGATAACCTGTGGAGTGAGGGAAATTAGCTTTAAAGATGCTAAGCAAACAGAACCCAAATTCAAGGTTATTTATTGTCCCAGGCATTAATTAATTCTTCTGATAATTAATTACTGACTAAAATTAAATATTCCACACATTGTCGTGTTTGAGTTACCTGGAATCATGCTTTTAAATGCTATGGTTCTCTGTCCAATAAAGTCTCTTCCGATTGGATCATGATCCCAAACCATAAACCGTACCAAGGCAATCTGAGGCATATGGAGTGTAAACACTAGTGTCTCCTCCCACATGGGGTTAAAGCCTGTTGACGTTGCATTAAATCAAAGAAAACAGCTTATGAGCACATATTCCTTCTCATTAAAACTACCAGTAATGCCAAAAAGTGTTTGCAAAATCCAACAAGTACTTACCATTATCATCCACAACCCTTGTCTGATGTTTATTGCAATCAACAGATAATCCAATTATCTCCACCTCTACAAAAGGATCTATGATCTGCACAATAGAACATTCAATTTCTGATGTTAAGATGTATTATTATATAAGGTGTTGGTAACACATTATTTTGATAGTCCACTTCAGGCATTTACCTGACTGCAACTTTGCAAGTACAAGTCAACTTATTCTACTAACCCTAACTCTAAACCTAACAGACTACTAATACTCTCTAAAAAGCTAGTTGACATTTAGTTGCAAACCCCTAATGTTCTGAGAATGTATCCTGTTAGTTAAATGAGTTACAAATAGTAGAATGTTAGTAGTATTTAGACTACCGCACTATTTAAATTTTTCAGCTTCTAGTATGAATGAAATCACCTCTCCTCTGTCTCCTAACATGGAGTCTTTAGGCTTCGGGAGCTGCTGGCCGCTTATTATTTTGAGCACTAGCTGAGTTTTCCTGTGTCCCGGCAGAGGATCTTCTAAAGCAGGATTAAAGGCACCTGGGGACCATCATGATGTGTGGAGTGAAAATTGCCTTTCAAACAACATAAATACAATGCTTCAAACAAACGTGTCTTCTTTGGTCTGTGTTCTTGAGTCACAAACTTACCTTTACACATGCATTTTGGCTTCAGCACATAGCCGCAGTTTCCATTTGCTGCAAATTTGGCCCTGTTCAGTTGTAGCATGCGGCCTTCTGTTTGATAGTTCAGAGCCACTGGAAAGATGAAACAATGTTTCAAATGGGCTGTGAGACTGTGATATATAAAAGAGCCGCTGCTTTTTAATCAAAGTGGCTGTGATTTCATTATTAATGAAAAACAAGAGGCTTTGATGATAATTACAAGCATGAAATAAAAGAAAGAAAACAACATGGTTTACCTAAATGACATCCTGCGTTCCAAAATGGCTGAGGGTTGAAGTTGCTAGAATCGACGCGGTAGTTGGAGGGATAGACTCGTAAAAGTTGCCGTTGATTGAAGCGAACTAACTGAGCAGGTTTCAGCTGCAAAATCTGGTTAGTTATGCTTTCGTTTAAGGAGGACACTTGCCAGCTGCACATGTAGGCTGCAACACAAATGCAATTTATTTAGACAAAAACAGCAAAGGGGCACCACAGCTAACAGATGACGTTCCTAGAATGTTGGCTAAGGTTCTTTAAGTTCTCTTAAATTTATAAAAAACATTTTTTTAAAGTAATGTTTATACATTATATAAAGGTTAATACAACTGACGTTCATTGAACTTTTAAAATAAAATTTCTAATGTTTTTGCTACTTAACAGAAATGTTAGGGAAATGTTTTTACAACCTAAAAATGTTAGCTGGCACTAAGATCAGTTTTTACAACGTTTGTGGTTTATAATCGCAAAGGTGGGCGTTATAAAAAATGCAACTGTATTATTATACGTTTTCGTCTTACCTTGAGTTTCAATATCATGAACACGCACTGACTTCGTGTACTTGACCAGATCGGACAGAGCACGAGACAGTCTCATGGTTTTTCTCCTTCTGTAATGTTCCATAAACACAAAAGCTACCAGAGGGTTTCCAGACCATTGCATTTGCATGAATGTACTAGTCATTCAAGATTACTGGATAACCATAACAACAAATCACAGAGATTTTATTATTTATATAGAAACAGATTTTTATATGTAGATATATGCAGACCAATTTCTAGCCTGAACGTTTTCTGCAATGTTTATTATAATATTTGATCTGCTGACATACTCACTTGCCGTAGTTAATAACCTGTTTATCATTACCGCTTGGGATTTCCTGCTCAGTATCAGAGTCACTCAGGATTGGTTTCTTTCTTATCTTGACACGTTTTTTCTTCTAAAAACAAATAGTTGGACATGTAAACGTTAAACGTGTCATTCAGATTTGACTGGAAATGTGATGTGACTCAGTGTCTGATGGGAAGTGTTGGGAGACCTTCCGCCTGAAGCTGTCCATGAACCTTCTTGAGCGTTTCTTTGGTTCTTCAATGTTCTCTGGAGCTCCTTCAATGGTCTGTAACACAAAACGCAGCAGAGGTTTGAGCTAAAAAAAAAGCTCATTTGTGAGCTGTGTGTTCCTGTAGATCAACGGGTGGAGCCTTGTGGTTCCAACACCAATATTGTGGGTTCAAATCCCATCCCATATATTGGTAAAATGTATATCTTGAATGAACTGTTCTGAAAGTGTTTTAGATAAGTGTCTGCCAAATGCATGAAAAAAAAGTAACGCAAATGCAACCAAACCACCAACGTTCTCACATCTCCATTAATCTGCTCCTCCTCCTCATCTTCCTCTTCAGCGCTGTCTTCATCAGAAACGTCCCCCTCTTCTGCATCGGCATCAATGTTCGCTGGCAGCTTCTTACCCTAAAAATAATCTCAGTCAGACGCTAATCCTAAAAAATAATCAGTCACAAAAACATTGAACTTTAATTCATGCAATTTGTTACCTCACCTTCACCAGCACTTTTCCTTTCAGAACCTCCGGAGATGGCAAACGCCTGGACTCGCTCATGCTGACATTTGACAGGTCTAGCTTATCCTGCAGAATTTCTGTGAGGTATTGGGCCATTTTCTTCTGCTGAGGCACACTGCAGTGGTTCTCTATGGAAAGGATCACTGGGTATCTGATGGTGGAGGAATTAGTGGCCCATAAATATTTACCAGGTTCTCTTTAGGTTGCTTATATTGTTGATTAACGTCAAAGTAAAGGCAGATCAGTACAACATATATTTTCTCCTGTGTAAGTTACTTACTGGGTTTTGGCAAAAGCGTATTTGTTGATTGTCTCAATAACTTCTTTAAAGTGGATTTTGGAGGTAAGTGTGTATCCGTGATGCACAATAGGTTCTCCATCAGGACCATCCCAACAGTCAACTAAAAAAGAGAAGATTGTGAAAATCGGACAACAACAAAATTGGTTTTGTTTAAAGCTGCAATCTGTGTAACTTTTAGAGTTAAAAACAAACAAAAATCAGGTACTGAGCAAGTAAAGATCAGTGTTGCTTGCCTACCATCTGCTTACCTTACCCCGATTCCCAATAAAATTATATTTTTTATATTTATTATTTCCATTATAAAATTATAATATTGATTTGAATAATTTGATCTGTATGTTTGTCAGTTTGGCTTCATATGACTTCATTATACGTAATTAAAAGTATGTAAAATTACCTGCAATTTTATGTTTTAAACAGAGGTGGCGGTAGAGAGGCAAGGTTACGGATTGCAGCTTTAATTATAGCAACATAAAGTGCCAGTAGATATTTGGCTATTTCAAGACAGAATTTTTACCTTCCACACATCGACAGCCCGTCTGAAGCACATAAGCGTACATATCAACCCGGGACTGAGACAGCAGCTGATCTCCTGTCAGGTAGGTGTTGTGAGAAGATGCAATGTAGTAGTTTGTCAAGGGCTGTGTCATGTCCTGATTTACTTGATAGTGTTCAGGGTTGAAGATGTCACATGCAGGACTACGCATGTAGTTGGTGAAACCTGAAAAAGCAAAAAAAGATGTGTGTAATAGTTTATTCTTGGTCAAAACCATAATATGCACAAAAACAATGGACAGGGTCCCAGGGAACAATGTTAGGTTGTAGGAACATGTCCCTAACAATTCCATTAAGTAACAAAAACATTTAAAGAGTTATTTTGAATGTTCTAGGAATGTTCAAAACATCAAGGTTTTTAGATATTGAATATTTTAGATTTTAAAGTTATTGTTGGGTAAAATAACATTATTTAAACATTTATTAATTCTGTAATGTTTTTAAAGCAATCCACTAACAATTTATGAATACATTTTTTTTTTATATTTGATATGTAACGTTATATTAAATTCTACTAGTGTTACTACAAGAACGTTTTTTGATAACTTTGAGAACATTCTGGGAACATTCCCTGTTAGCAGGGGAGTCTCACCATCAATCCCCATGACCATGTTTGTTTGGTTTTCAGGGCAGGGCTCAAACTGATTGATGATCATCTTGCAATACTCTTTGGACACATTTACCATCTAGACAAATAAGAACATTAAATCAATGACAAACATGACAGTTTGTGTTCATTAGTAAAACAGCAACAGCGGTGACATATGTCCAATAAATCACACCAGCCTTTTGCTCGTTTTCCAAAAAGCGGACGAGGTCGTTCAAGTCCAGGTGGTCTTTGTGGTTGCTGTAGGTGATCATAAGTAAGTAAAGATCTCGGCGTGTCGAGATCATCTTGTAAAACGTACAAAATTCCTCGAATGTTAAAGATCCCTGGTTTTCATCTGTATCAGCCTCCTATGGATGGACAAAAACATAATTTTCCATACAAAATTCAAATGAGGTGTTTAATCAATTCAATATAATGAACTTGTTTTGTTGGGTAATAATTAAAAGTAAAAATATTTAAATGTAATTGCTTTTGCTTTTGGTGAAAGTACTGTAGGTTTGTGTTACTGGTTGCCGTACAAAGAAATGTCTCTATTTAGGATGAGAGACACTAGAGTTAAGACCTCATCCAGTTTCAGACAACACCATCTGTTCGACGTGAGCCATATGTTACTTGTTCAGTGTACTCAATAGCAAACTGTACTAAGAGCACTCTGGATGTGTTTCAAACCAATGAAAACTAGCACGGACTAAAAAGTAAATTGTATTACAGAAGTGATTTTCTATATAAGTTGACTCAGCATGTTACACCAGTGTGGGAAAGATACTTTAAATAAATTTCTTCCCAAGCTAAGAGCTACTTATATTTGAAACACACAATAGCAAGAATACTGCAAGCCACAATAAGAAATTGCTAACTGCATTGAAGCTACTTGACTTGCTAGTGTGCTAGCTGGTGTGCTGAAGAAACAGAGCTGTATTTTTCTGGCACAAACGCAATCAGTATCTCAATTAAAGTAACAGCATGAAATTGCAATTATTTCAATACAAAACACTGATTCGCAAACCAATTTTCTTAATTTTGCAATGTGAGGACATTTTAGGAAATGCGTTTCATATGTTCACTCAATGAACTTTATGAGCTAACCGGCTACAAATTGCAGGACTGAATTGATGCCCAAAAGCATTTTGTCATGGTACACTCCCTTGGAAAAAGCTTGTTATGGGTGATGCTACGTAACTTTGAAAGCATTTTTAGTACTGCAACGCTACTAAAAAATATGATCTAGTAATGTTGACTAGTTAGCGACTCCTCAACACTGCACACAACATGATACAATGTGAAACTTGTTATGTAAAGGCTGTAGGTAAAGTGTACCTCAAACATTTCTTTGACTTTCTGCTTGGGAAGGTTCACATTGAGTTTGTGGAGCAACTGTAGAACTTCTCCAATGCTCAAATTCCCATCACCATTTTTGTCTGCTTCTGAAAAGGTCTGCTTCAACCATATGCAACATGATATAAGGAAGTATTCAACTTCACATAGAAAAGAATCTCAATATGGCAGCTATAGTTATAATATGGCACCTATAGTTATAATATCCCTAAAGCTAATCTGACCAGATTAAACAGATCACATGAAGGGGCTACTACAGTGTAGCATTACTCTAATAATGGATACCCAGCTAGCAATTTTGTTGTAAGGTTGTAAGAATGTTTCTCCAATGTTTTCATTAAGTGAAAGTTGTGTGAATGTTCAAAACATCCAGGTTTTTAGATGTATTAACATTACTGCTTGGTTATAAGATTGTTTTTCAAACATTCTTAAATTCTGTAATGTTTTTCACTAACTACTTAAGAATAACGCTTTTGATATACATGCTATATAATCGTTACTACAATAATGCTTTTTGATCTTTTAAAGAGTTTTTTTTAGAGAACGTTCAGGCAATGTTCAGAGAATGTTTCCTGTTTCATCTATAGGGGTGACTGACAATTGAAAGGATATTGATCTCGCGTTCGTTGTCTTTTTGCCAGACTGTCCTCATCGCTGATTCCTGCCATGAGGTATTTAAGGCCAGTGATCCAGGTTCGGGCCTCTTCTCCATTTGTGGAAACCAAGTCGAGAGATTCAACGCGGTCTCCGTGGTAAATACTGAAGCAGCAGTTTGGATCAAAGTTATTGTTGGCAAATCGCCTGAAGACCTCAGTTTTCATCCCCTCACAGACCTCATGGATGGAGTCTATGGTGACTGAATAAAAAAGGAACAATGAAAAGTGATGTACTGCTTTGCGTTGTTGCATCTGTTTTACAGAATAACCTTTATAGATGGCATGCTGTTAAGCATTATTCAAATCTAGATGTATTTTATATTTATATGTATTTATCATACACTGTCAATATTCAATACAGTATACAGCCCTGACACATGCTGATTCAACACAAACACAATGTTCCATGTGACTCACTTTTAGCTTTCTCATGTTTTCTAGAGGGTCTCCAGCGGATGCAGGACTTGTGTTCATCCAGGTAGAAAAGGCGAACCAGAGCCTTGGATTTTCCTCTTAGTTTGATCATCTGAGTGCCGGCCTGCATGTTGCACATGCATCTCTCCACTGCAAAAGCAAAAGATGATTAGATCACTCTATCAATACTGTGTTTACTCACTTGAAAGTGCAAGTGTATCTCGTTTTTGAGACTGATTCCTTATTCTGTGAATGTGTTTACTTGATTAGGCATTGAGAAATCCTTGAGAATGTCAGAGTTTAATTGTTCAAGCAGATGCAGCGAGTAGCTTTCCAATCAGATTACACAGCTGCGTCAGACTGCGTGAGCGTGTGTGCTGGCATGCATCATGGAAACTGTACTAGCACGACCATGATGTCATTCTCCTGCAGGAACAACTTGCAAACACGCTCAGCAAAACAATTACGTTTGGCTTTAGAAATAAGATAAACGTATCCCTTTATTTGAGGGTTTACTGTATTATTGGTACGGTATTTACTGTACCGGTAACTGACCTTTGCAGTTAGCAAAGCATTTTGGTTAGTGAAGCATTTGATGCTTGTGACAACATTCGATACAATTTCTATAGCATTTTAGAGTTTTTTTTCATGCTACTTTAGTCCAAACAATGATTAGACTCTGTGGTCCGTATTGTAACCCAATTAAACCCAAGTACATGTTTTAATTTCATTTACACAATTCCTGGTAATCAACCAGGAGTCACTGAAAACGACCCTTCAATAGTCACCAAACCCTTTATTTACAGAATGTTTGAAAAGTTTCTTTCAAAAAGAGGATCAGGGACACGGGCATCATGTGATACAGCTTGTCTATCAATCTAATCTCTGGGGATTGTCTGTGTCCATATGCTTTGAGCCACTCGCTCAGTTTTAACTGACATATGCATTCAAAGACACACGTTTTCCTTGCTGAATAACATACAAAATTGCTCTGATTTAATATAAAATTAGAATAAACGTTACAATAATCTGACTGCAGCTTTGATTACATTGTTTGAAAACACCAATAACTTTATAGAACTACTGTAAAATTGAATTACATGCAGCAGAATTAACCACATGCATATCTAATTATTTAATCATTGTAGTAAGAAAAATAAAGGTTTATTTTAGGTCATTCTTACCTATTTGGCCCATTCTCAGTTTTGGCGTTGCAACAATACTTCCCCCGATCCAGAAGAACTCTTCAGCCAACCGTGATATTGTGGCTTTCTGCCACAGTTTAGGTGAAGTCATTATAGAAGGAGAAGGGGATCTGAACGGTGAGGGGGTCCTCCTCCCAGGACTGGGGGGCCTCCGGTTGACAGAAGGTGAAAACAAGACTTGAGATGATGGTGCCATTCCTGTGGAAGTGTTCATTACTGCAGAACTCTTGTGTGGACATAACCAAAAGCCCTGGAGATGGTCCACACCCACTCTTTCAGTTTCCTTTCACCTCCAACATCCACAGAGACAGGTGTTAGTGAAGTGATGAGCAGACAGTTCTCAAGGGTAGCAATCTGCATGTGGACAGATGATTTAAGTCCAGCTGGCATCTCTTTCTTACTGATCCTCTTAGCAATTGAAACTCCCTCTGGTCCATTGATTTTGAGAAATCTTCAAATATTTCAATGTGAATGTAATATTGAACCGACTGAGGACATTGTGGCTGAAAGTTCAGGAGGAACTAGAACAGGGAGAGAAGACACACATGTCGACGATCTGTAAATCTCTAATCCAGGATGAGGTGAGGGCATTACTCGAGCTGAAGGATTTTTATGCCCCGCTTGACTACTTGAGGAAAAGGAAAACAAGGCTGTAGTTTATAGTTTAAATTTGTAAAAAAGTTACACTGTAAAATCGAATCCTACTTTTAAGCAAATCAATTGCTTTGAACAAAATCTATGTATTTTGGTAAGAGGACTTGGAATACAGATTGTAAATACATGGTCTTTCTTCATGGAAGTAATTGTGTCACCAGGTTCACTAACATGGTTTTTTAAAAGTGGTTAAAGTCAGCTAGTTGCATGTAGTCTTAAATCTGTTACTGTAATACCATTGTTTTACGTATTTACAAATTAATTTAACGTTTTATAAACTTATACGTTTATACTGTACTATATTATAACAGGCAAAGATAAGACACATAACTGTGCTTTGGGTACCACTAACCACACAGAAAACACGACTAGTAACTATAACACCAACTAAGACAAACGAGTATGATTATAATTATTATGATACTCTGTCACATCTCTATAGTATTTCATAGTCAAATCGTAAAAACAGCAGAGAAAGAGGCACACAGCCACCGTAGATGCTACATCTTGTGTAAAAATCAGCTCAGACAACATATTATCCTATTATTAGCAAAATTGTCTTCATTTGTAGGTTAATTATATGAACAAATGTTTGTCTGCTTAACTTCCCGTCGTGTTGAGACGCTGACTGACGCTGACTGATGTTGACAGATTGTTTAATTGCCAGATGCGTTGTGGAGAAACATGCGCTGATTGGTGAATATTAAATTAGGCCGTGTTGAGTTACGCGTTGATTGGTCAATTTTAAATGACTGCGCGTTGAATGACGTCTGATTAATGAATATTAAATTAGTACACATCGAGGTACGCGTTGATTGGCCAATTTAAATTAGTGCGCTTTGACTTTAAGTTTGATTGGTGAATTTTAAATCAGTGCGTGATGAGGTATGTGCCAAGTTAATTTTTTTAAATAAAGTTGAAAAAAAAAACTGTTTAATTCTGTTTAATTGTAAATATTTAAAAATAACTATAAATACAGGAAAATAAATATCAAGAAATATCAAAATGTAATGAAACACATTTGAGCTTTTTTGTTTTTGTATATTACAATGAGATTCAGAAGTTGTCAAAAAGTGACACCAAGTAGTTTAGTTAGTTCCAATTAATTAGAAAAGTCAATTAGTTGAATTTCCTATAAGTGCACCTAAAATAACCTTCTGTTCATTTTAAAGCCGTCTGTCAGACCAAAATCATATTTGGTTGCATTAACCAAGACAAAAACATTTTTCTTATATAACAGAACTTAAAACTATAGCTAGTTTGCTTTAGGTGTATGAAGTGCTTTGAATTAATGAAGTCTACTTATTTATAGCAAAAAACTTAAGCACACAGGGAGAATGGTTGATTTTTTAATGCTGTTATTATACATGGGGGAACATTAAAACAAGCTTAGAAAATGACCCACATCAAAACCAAAACTATAACAAGACCCTGACCACAATGCATATATCTACTGTGAAGCATTAAAACACCAAGAAGTTAAAAACTGACATAGGCAAGCATACAGACCTCTTTATATAGATGGGGAATTAAAAATTCACCCAGAATAAATACAGCGATGAAGAGGTTAGCATATGTATTACTGCAGGTTTTTATTAAAGACGGGGTAATTAAGATAAAAGACTATTGGAAACTCATCCAATATTCTTTACAGTTTATCAGTCACATGTCTTGAAATATCCACCAGAAATATCAGAATGTGAAACTTTGGTAATTATATAAAGTGATTCCCAAAGGGACTGAAGTTGAAATATTCAGAAATATAACGATCTAAGTTTTTTGTTAACATAATTTTTTATACAGTAAATGCCCTCTAGCTGAAAATAAGATAGGAGAAATTCATTTTCTGTTACACAGTCTTTTCATACATACAGTCTATTGGTTTGAAGCAAAAGCATTAGCGTAAAATGTAAAGCAGCTACTTTATTTACATATTTTTTACGTTTAAGTGGTATTCACATCTGTAACAAATGCATGAAAACTTATTTATTCAATACTTAGTGTCGAAGATCTTAAAAACATTAGAGGGCTTCAAATACACAGTACAATTATCTCATTTTAAAAGTGCAATTCTTTTTTTTGGTAGAAAGTAAAAAAATATATATCCTATTTCTATAAGTAGAAATGTTATTTTCAGTAACAGCGTTTTATTTTCCTTAAATGAGCCCTAGAACCAGTGACTTAAAATGGATTTTTGTCACTTGAGCATTGACCGATTTAGATTTTGATGTTTTTAACAAAAACTTTCATTTAAAGCAAATTAAACAGAGAATGAAGTACATACTTGCTGATAACAACATATCTGTCAGGCCCTATCCCATAATGATCATTTTAATACAATGAAAGCTGGTAATTAAAATATAATACTTGCTTAAGATATTGAAGTTTAGGAGCTGAGTTCATATTGATCACTGCCAATACTATAGGGTTTAAAGAACATGGTCATTTAAAATACAAAGATCAAAACTAGTTTGAATGTACGTTTATAATAAAGCTTTGCTGCACCACAGCACTGTTGCTCATGCAAACTATTTCAATACAACAACAGAAAACGGAAAAATAAAAGCGATCAAAACATTGTAATGACAACACCTGTGTACTATGTATAATTCTGGCTTGTAACACTTTTAGTTTGTGGAGTATCAGTGGAACTAGCAGATTGAGCATCTGCTACTGTCAACTTAATGTGATAGAAAACACTTTCGTTTCCCAAATATTTTCAAGTATCTTTACAAAAAAACAAAAATTAAATAGCTTATAACAAAATAAGTTCCTTCGATTAGCCTAAGAAGCTAACTGAAGGCGAGTCAGTCCCACACGATGCCAACATCTCAACAACTTCCTCTTCTCATTTCCAGTCTCCACCGCAACTTCTTCCAGTTACTTTTGTGGAGTTTGTATTTTTCTGTTACATTGGTTTCCATTGGTAAACGTACAATGTAATATGCTTGTTTTCATTTCCAGTCTCCTTTGCTGCTGTACATTTGTCATGGATGCGTTGGCTTTAGAGGGTTCCTCTAAATGTCCTCAAAGTTTTTATCTGTAGCCATACACCGTTTACTCTGCATGTTTAAGATGCATCTTCATCTCTCACTTCTTTATTCTTGTTCTCAGATGTTTGTGACTTTGGGATGGCGTGTTCCTCCATCTCTGCTTTGTGGCCCAGTTGTTGCTGGAGTTCTTTGACGACCCTCTCCAGGTTCTGTCTGGCCTCACGCTCTTTCGTGAGATCTTCTCTCAGTTGCTCACGGTCCACTTCTGCTTGCTGGAGCTTCACCTGCAGATCTTCAATCTGGTGGAGATTCATAGGAGAGGGATATTAATGCAGGCAGAGTGTGTATATTCATTAAGGGTTGGGTAGGCAAGTTCAGAGAGGCTAGTAAAAGCAAGCTAGGGTTAAAAGCATAAGATCCCTCCCTTTAAAGCACTCTACAAAGCCACGCCTCCTCCAACACGGGCAAGTAGAACAAGTCAGACCGAATGCAATGATTGGACAAACATTTTATGCTCCTGCACCTTTCACAGATAATATATTTTCATATAAATATATTTAAACCGCTTTACTTGGTGAATGCTATTAGGATGTGAAGAGACTTTCAACCAACAAAAAATGTTTCTAAAAACTTGCCTACCCTGCCTTTAAGACACAGTATTAATTTACTGTTTGAAGCCGGTTGCATTTAAATACAGCAACTGGATTTGCAGTCTCACCTGGGAGGAATATTTGGCCCTCAGACGTCCTGCCTCGCAGCTCTTATCACACACACGGGTCTGTCTCTCTCTGTCCAGCTCTCTCTTCAGTCTGCCGCAGGACTCGTTGGCGTCTCGCACCTTCTTCTCACACTCCACACGGAGCCGTTCGATCTCTTTCCTCAGGTTGCGCTTTGCTTCGATGGCCTCCCTCAGCCTGCCCTTCTTAGTCACCCTGACAAACTCCAGCTCCTGTTAATGATATAAGACATTAGCACTTAACAACAATGTGTTTATAGTGGATTATAGAGAGTAAAGTCAAGTTTGGTTAGCATTTTAGAGCAAGCTATATATTGTAGATTATTTTATTGTATATAATAAAATCTGTGTGTACCTGCTGGAGGCCTCGCTTGGCCTGTAGAGCAGCGGCTAGCTTCTCCTCCTGCTTGACTCTCATGTGGATGATCTCCTGCAGAAACCTCTCTCTGGCCTCTTTAGAGCTCAGGTCACTGCACAGCATCTGCTTCAGGGCCTCCAGTTCAGAGCAGGGGGCCGCACCGGGTCTCACCCTCACATCATGCACCTCTAGAGGGCTGTAAGAGCTGAGATTCATCACTCCTGCTCCATTGGTGAAGGGAGGGGACATCAAGGGGCGGGACAGAGCTGGAATCAGAGGAATATACGGGTGAAATAAGGGTCAGAAATCAAAAAATAATGACTCCTTTTTTAGAACCAGTTTAAAAAAAAAAATACAGAAATGAAGTGATTTTGTTTTCAACACAATGTAGTTAAGGATATATATTAAAAAACATTCAGAGTTTTATGTTTATAAATGGTGTATATATATTAAACGTTACCAAATAGTATTGATTTTGTTTAGTATGTGAAATAAAATATTCAATTTTTTTTACATTTTATTTTAAATGACATGGTAAAACAGTTGGAATCAATTAATTGGTGTTTACTTAAATGTGGAATGAATTCTTAATAAAATTGTAAAAAAAACAGGAATTGTTTGATAAGATCCACGTGTCTTAATACACTCTCAATTTTACTGCCAATTTTACTGCCAACAATCTTCTTCAAACTCCTCCTCTGCCTCAGTCCTAAACCACTTTACATGTGTCACATTAGTCCACCGAACAAGGTTTTATCCATTACGCTGTCACAAAGTCTAGCCTTGAGTGCATATATATGCAAACAAATTCAATGGCTTGTCCTTTATTGCTTACCTTCATCACAATTGTCAACCTCGATTTCTGCATCCGAGTCTTCATTCTCCAGCGGCCGCTGTCTGGCAGCTGGTGTGGGCAGAGAAACTTTGGCTACCGGCTGTGAGAGTATGTCTGTAGACGACCATCTCTTCCTTGGCCTTGAGCTCTCCATCTTGCCTGTGTTGTGGTTCTCACTGGGGTAAGAGAAGCGGTGCGATGGCTGCTCATTATTTTTAAATGGGGTGATGGGCAGAGATACATTCGGTACCGCCAGGTTGTCTTGTGCTTTGGCCAGTGATCTGAAAGTCAGAGGAAAAGGAGGAATTAGTTACACATCTTAATGACAGAAACATTGATGCTGGGCACAATATTGAAGATGAATTCATTTCTTTTGAGTACTTATTGCTAATTAAAGTTGCAATCTGTAACTTTTGCCTCACTACTGCCATCTCTGTTTGAAACATAAAATTGCAGGTTATTTTACATACTTTTCGTTATGTATGTTAATGTCAACTGAAGCCTAACTGGCATTTACCGGTACAAATACAAATCATATTATAAACTTATTGTTGGGAATCAGGATAAGAAGATCTGATCTGCTCAATAACTGATTTTCATTTTTAACCCGAAAGTTACGGATTGCAGTTTTAATGTATTTCTGTTGCAATGGTTAATGTAATAAAATAACTGCTGGCTGTGATTCACTGTCACATGATGTACCTTCCATACTTGTGACCAGGAGTTTCTTTCTCAACAGAGGAAACTCTGGGAGACCATGGTCTAAAGGCAGAAGGTCTCTGCTTAAACTGGAGCTGCTTAAGATCCTACAACAGAAAAAAACAAGCTTTAATATCTTTGGCCATCCTACAGACAATTATTAATACAGATAGTATTGCTAATGTACATCTTATGGAACATTAATACATGCAATAATACCATGTACTCTGCAATTCAGTTCGTAAAAACAAACAAGAAATTTAATTGCAAGGGCTTTTCTGTGTACACGCACACTAAGATCTTTGTGTTTATTGGCTACTGTGATTCATACAAAAATAAAGAGCCAATCAAAAGAACCTTATTTGCAGAGGCAGCCAGAGACTGTAGCCAATCAGCTTGCTTCTCTTTATCCATGGATGGGGATCTTGAACGGTCATGTTTGGATTTTTTGGAAGGAGTGGGACTGTATGCCTGTGAAAAGAAAGAAAACAGACTTTATAAGATGAAATAACACACACACTCGGGCACTGAGGCTGGGCTTTGACCATGTAGGTGTCAAGCCGACTTGTAGCTCTCGGCAAACACCCGAGAAAATCAAGAAGTAAATTTAGTACCAGAACAAATAAAAACCAAACAGTGTAGGCATTCATAAAACTTAAAAGACTTCCTTGGAAGCCACCTGCACTTTCTTTGGGAAAAAAGTATGAGAAACCCCCCCGTGCCCTCAGGTTACAGCATGCGAGAGCCAGGATATGTTTACCTTACCAGCACGAGCGACCTGCCCGGACCTGCGCCTCTCTTACACAAGATCAGGAATTTAAAACACCCTTGTAACCTGAATGTTCTGACGACTGCGAATGTGAGTTGAGGATAAGTCAGAAAGAGGTGCTGATTTAAAAACGGAGAGACGCCGAATGAGAAATGTGGTGATATTGGGTGAAAAGCACCACACTGGTGAGAATTATGACCAGCTGTTTAATGAGGTCAGTCAGGTACTGAGGCTTTAAGACAGAAAGTGTTAATGACTGTAATCTGACACAAGGGGGCGATGTTGTGCTGGATTTTCCGCCGTCTCTGCCACTGGGGGCTGATGGGCACATTCTTTAGTGTTCGGTCTTATTGTTTCGATCTCCTTTGCACATAATTGCCTAAATAATAAATGGTTACTGTTATCAAATGGCGTGGGTGCACCTTAGGATTGGCTCTTGTTCCTTGTACACACAAGTGTACACTAATACACACTGGTCTCCACGGTCTCCAGCTTCAGTGCAGAGTGTAAGTGTGGCTGGTAAAGAGAGCTTTGGAGCCAGAGAAACACACACTTGAGGAACACACACACACTTCTGAAAGTGGAGTGTGGAGTAGTGGGGACCAATTCACGTTGAAGAACCCTTTTCGCTGAGTATAGTGCCTTTAAGAGCGGCCTCTTACCAATTCAATACACTTTCTGAATGATTAAACAGGCTCAGAGCAATCTTACACGCACACGCATGTTGGGTTTTCATGTTTTATCGGGACAAGTCATAGACAGAATGGCTTTTATACTGTACAAACTGTATATTCTATCCCCTACACTAACCCTACCTCTAAACTCAACCATCACAGAAAAGTTTTTGATATTTCAAGTGTACAAAAATGATCATTCTGACCAAAACATGTCCCCAGAAAGTCAAAATGTAATGTATTACTATATGTGTGAGAACATTTGGAACACACACACACACACACACACACACACACACACA